>JAVTVY010000482.1:0-32290 GCA_036873755.1 Hanleya hanleyi
AGGATTGGAGGAGTGAAATCATTTAGAAAGTGTTATATTCACCACTTTTAAGTGTTAAATGCAACATTTTAAGCTGTTGCATCCAAAACTTAAAAGTGGTGAAACAACACTTTCTTTATGCTTTCCCTCCTCCAACCCTCTGGATGTTAAATCTAACATTTGCGTTTTAAGAGTGTTGCTGAACTGTGATGCTATAACCAATGAGGCTGCTGGAATTATCAGTCAATTGAATTTGAATTCGGATTCAGTCTGTATGGGCAGCGAAACGAATGCTGGCCGATATCCGACTATTATACAGGGGAGGGAATCAGTCTAAATTTCTCGTGGATTTTCATCAGAATATAGTCCCTCGAAGGACATGGCCACCATATATTTCACGGAGTCCGGACATTTCGGATCGCGACATTTCGGCAGGCAAAATTTCGGCAGTCGACATTTCATCCCGCCTCCTACTTAATGTTTTGTGACGTTGAATAAATCGTCACATTTAACACAGGATCTAGCAAATGCTACTAGGCGAGATATGTATACGCCATATGCACGCCTTTCTACTATCAGGGAATCCTGCTACACTGTAAACTTAGGTGTTAACTTGCTGAACTCCTAAATTGTAACACTTATTGAACGTGTAATTGTGTTCAAATTGTTAACTTCCATGTTCAATTCAAACCATTAACGCAGGTATTCAAACGCAGAACGTAATTATAACACGCGTGTTAAAGTTGGGAAAACTTATGAAAGAGTTTAGAATGCTATTGTTCAAAATTTGAAAACGATAATTGTTAAAGTTGTTCAATAATGCGTTCTGCACTTGAATACCTGCGTTAATGGTTTGAATGCTAAAGTTCAAAACTGAACATGGGAGTTAACAATTTTGAACACAATTACGCGTTCAATAAGTTTTACAATTTAGTTAACACCCAAGTTTACAGTATATAGCTATATATACTTCTGAAGACTAGACTATAGAATTATACCCAGATCTGGTAGCAGCGATAAGTAAGTGCCGGATACACCCGTCTTCCTAATGCTAGGAATTTGATGCAATAATATCCTAAGTCTGCGAGCAGATGTAGGCCCAAGCAGTGACCTAATTAATGCGACTACTATACAATAGTAGCCCAGGGCTGCTAACAACTATCAACAGTGCACCATGGTGAATATGCCAGTGACTTGACAAATCAGAGTGATATATAATAATGGCGTTATTCTGCTAACAGGTATCAAGGATGATCCATGGGGAATATGCCAGTGACTTTATAACTAAGAGTGCTGTACAATAGTCGGGTCAGTCTGCTAACGGGTATCAAAAGTCCTCCATGGGGAATACGCCAGTGACTTGATAACTCAAGAGTGCTATACAATAATGGCGCCATCCTGTTAACGGGTGTCAAGAGCGCTCCATGGGTAATACGCCAATGACTTGATAACTCAGAGCGGTATACAATAATGGCGCCATTCTGCTAACGGGTATCAAAAGTCCCCCATGGGGAATATGCCAGTGACTGCAATAATGGCGCCATTCTGCTTACAGCTATAGGCAATGATCTTCGATGGAAGTCATCGATCTTTGAAGCCATAAAACTACCATACAATACCAGTGCGTTAGTCTGCTAGTATTATAGGAGAAAACTTATTGATCTGATGTTTTTTGCTTGGTGGAGGAGGGGGGATGGGGGAGTGGTGCAGTAACCTAGTCTATGTGTCTTGTGCAACTGAGCATATGCTGTGGAAAGTTTCAGGATTTAATCTGGCTAGATACATTTGATGTTATGTCCTGGAACAGCATATTTCAGAGAGTATGGATTTATCGAGCGACAGGGTTCCGTGTGTATGATTGTATATCGGTTTTATGTTGTCGCAGGTTTATGTCATGTCATGTCAGGTAAGCACAATCTGAAGTCCCGACCAACCAAACTCAGACCTAGGCAAATGCCCATTCTATTATGGATATATTCAGTCATGGGCAAAGTTGATACTATTTGTAGATAGAAAAATCCAATGTTGAACTTGACTGAGTTACCAAACCGTCTGGAGTTTTCCTATTACTTGATTCTGTACGTTGAAGAACTTAGGAATGAATTAGCCAAAGGCAATACTGAACTTGTACCTGAAAGTAATCTGTGGTTGCTTGTCATGGTTCATTATAACTGATTGCTAGAACAGCGAGATTCATAATTGCATTGACAGACTCGGTCAGCGAATCAGCAATGGATTTTGGAATACCGCCTCTCAGATAGGGCTTGGTATTTCCGTAAGATAATTTGTGCCTAGAAAACACGTCTGTTTCCTTTAATACGGTACGCTCATACTAACAGCTTGTATCACTGACGTCCTTACTCTCCTTGTTCCCCCGCTGATTCACACCGCATATTTCGCGCCTCTTGGCCGTTAGGGGGTGTTCTGCACAGGCCAACCGCCGATGGCCAATGAATATCACTCTTACGGAAGAGTCTCTGCCCGCTTTGTTTATCACGACAACCATCATCCAACAACTCAATTATTTTAATTTCAGGGATAAGAGTGAATAGATTTTTGGATAACTTCCTCCATTGTCGTTATATTTAATAAGGTTCGTCATCTGATTGCAAAAATTTGTTCACTAATCCCTTCAAATAATTAACACAGTCGCTATTTTTTTTAAAATCTCACTGATAAGACCACGCTCCATCGTTATGAGTATATAAGGAGATCATGTTGCCTAAATTGGTAACGTAACTACACCGTTCAAGTGTTTCAGATTTTGAATTGAATGTTAACTTAATATTACGGAAATAGTTCCTTGAAGCGATGAGGGAGTCTGGTTGTAAAAATAGCGATATGCCTCCCACTTAAGTGAGAATCGTGACTCTGTTGAGAATGTGGATGTGACGTAATTTTGATCACGTGAAGTAGTTAGCCAATCCTGGTTAGTATGAGGAGTCTTATTTACCTGATGCAGTCAGTATGTCGGCACCTCTTCCCACTTCCCTTATATGTGTTGTAATTACGTGATTGGATAACCAGATAAAGCGCCCCCTAACGGACAAGAGGCGCGAAATATGCGGTGCGAATCAGTGGGGGAACAAGGAGAGTAGGGACGTCAGTGATACAAGCTGTTAGTATGAGCGTATCAATACGGCGGTTGACGACTGCTTCTTTTGTATTCGTTTGCTTTGACTTGGAATCTGTTTATCAAATCACCAGAAAAGTTTTCAATGCCTATTGTATCAAAAAGGCATAGAATTGAAAATAAGATGTAAACATGTGTAGTGTTTTTGTCCCGTTGTGTTTTTAGTATTCGTGCATAAGTAGAAACATGAAGCATGGTCTGATATTGTGTGTTTCTGTGGCGAACTGTGATTGCTGGTATTTGGCATTCAAGCAAAATTCACTTTTAACTGAAGTTAAAATAACCTTGCTTTGTTCATTTTCCAGGTGTTACAACTGTGGTGACTTCGGGAACCATATGGCTGCTAAATGTCCCCACGGACCACTTCCGAAACGGTGCCACAATTGTAAGTCCACTGACCATCTTATAGCAGACTGCCCAGAGAAGGACAATTCTCGACGAAATGGGAATAACGGGAGCAGATCGGGCGACCACGGGGACGGAAATGATAGTAATGGTCAAAATGGCACCTTCGCCAGCATAAGTCAAGGACCTGTTTGACCCCACGGTCTTTAGGGACTATATTTAAAGTCGGATTCCGAATTGTTTCTGTGTTAATGGAACTCGAGTCTGTTTTGTGACAGTTAGTTGGATGTTGGCCAGTCACGTGTCCAGTCACGCCATGCCCATGCGCAAGTGATCGGAATGAAACTTTGTGGAAGTTGCGATCGTCATTGCCTGTGAATCAGTGGCTGCAGTTGACGTCGCTTGTGGCTGTTGAAATGCGCAAGACGGGGCCTGAATATCACTGTAAGCAGACCGACTGTCCGTGAGGTCAAACAAACTGTTACAACGATGGAAAGTCTCGACCTTGAACTTGTCGATTCTTGTTATAAGTGGTGACTGTTGTTAAAAGGGGTTGCTCCTTTATTGGAATTAAGTGTAAGTGGTATTTGGAGACGCTGTTAAGAGTTATGAATATTGTTTGATTTCGTTTGAGAACATGATGTGAGTAATAGGTGTTGTGGATCCGTGACATTTAGATGAGAAGCAACCGCAGATTCAGTATTGGCAATTCGAAAACACAAACGGGTAACTTGGCATCTCAGCATTATCTATACCACGTGGGAAACCATGATGAAATCTACACTCAGTATCATAAATGGGCAGGATAATTTTATACATCCCGAACTGCAGAGGGGAAAGGATAAGTCACCGGCATCGCCGAGTCGCTGAGACAATTCCAGCGTTGGAATTCCATACGCCACGCTGGATGGTCGAAGCACCAAGGACACAAAGGGTATGGTAAATCGATACCCTTCACCGGACCAAAGCTGGTTTGAACAACAGCAGTTCTCATTTCCATCCTTTTCAAATTTATTCTACCTCAATTTGAAACACAGGAGACGGATATAAATATATATACATATATATCCATATATGCCAGGATCGAGTTCATCATAAGTCATCTCATTGCCCAGTTCTTGCAATATTGTAAACATTGTTGGAGTGCGAGCACGCTGGTATTTCGTTCATAGAAACATTTAGATTAAATGTGCTGATGTGTCCTTCTTTTCGCTGGCTCTGTAGCCTATGATTTCACTGTATTATACTTGTTCATGGTGCATTGCTATTCTCTTCCATCTTGATTCAGTCTATGAAGACTCGGGTTATCATTGTGTAAGTATACTATAAACATGTTTCATAATTTAGGCCTAAAACGGGAATGGTGTGCAAATACAAAGGCCATCGGGCCATTGGCCTACCTCATTTGATTGGAGACTAAAATGAGTAAAAGCATTATTCACAGCCGGAGATTCGTACTTCATTGTTGGCAGCAATCCAGTGTGGGTTAAATCCCACATAATACATAAACTATACATGTCTACCTCTTTTATATTACAAATTATAGATCCGTGAATTTGTCACGAGCTCATTGGAAGAAACACTTGAAAACCTCAACTCAGTTAAAGAGCTCATTAGTATGGATAATTTATATAAACTTAAGCGTAGTTGCCTGATAGAAGTATAAGTGTACATTAGATGATATTGTGTTGTCATTCACGCAGCTTGCCGTCTATAATGAATTCATTATACGGCCTGGATTATAAGACCTACGTTCACCGTGGATTAACCAGGAACGAACTTTTTTGCATATCAGTTTTTCAAACAAGTTTCGTGGTTTGTTTTATATTTGTTTAGCACTTTATGGTCAAAACGGCAGCATGGTTGACTGACATTCAAGTTTTATTCTAGAATATTGTGTCGTGCGTTGTTTGGTTGTTTTGTTATCTTGTCCTGTACACTGGTATTTGCTTCCTTGTGGGCTTGCGCTATGTACTCGTCATCAATCCGTTGTAAAACCGAAGACTGAACCTCAGGATTTTAGATGTGTTATATTACCTTATGCCTGCGTGTTTGTGCGTGTGCTTGTGGCTTGCTCGTGTGCGTGGGACCGTGCATATGTGAGTATAGGCGGACTCAAAATGTTCAAGTTGTTTTAATAAAAGATATTATAAGAAATACATAGCGGAAATGGTGGTGTATGTGGTGCATGTAGTGTCGCAACGTAGCTCGTTCGAATTTTTAGCGAATCACTGCCTTCAATAGAACATTGTATGGTGATACTTCAACACCCTAAACTTGGTTGTGCCAAGGTATATTATTGGCTAATGCGTTTTGAGTGTCCATGTCAGCTATTGGCTGGTTGATCTGGCTTTTAAAACTAGGTTAGCCCCCATGCACCGCCAACCACACTTCCGGTTATGGCATAACCGATGCCTTCACATCCTTCTAATATTAGTAGGATGGAACAGAACGTAGCGAAGTTTCATAGTTAAACACCTTCCTCGCAGCTATGCTGTCTGTGCGATGGATAAGAATGTCCTGATGATTAGTGTCCATTTTCATATCTTTTTCTATTGCAACCAAGGACGGACACTTGTCCCCAATGTGAAGAAAAATGTCCTAGCTGGGTTAGAAGATAGGGGCCGGACACACGTAGCCACCGGACATTCTCAACCTCCACACCGGTTTGACGAATATGATTAACTCGCACTGAATTTCAGGGTTTGCGCCCATCCTGGCATGTTTCTGTCGAGAGGATGGTGCACAGAATTTCACTTAACCTGAATGGACGCCGAAATCATGGTCTTTCAGTGAAAATTTCGAATTGAATTCACCGCTGGGTAATCAAAACACACTATAAAGTACATGCATAGGGAAGATATGCATTTGAGAACGCATCAAGGCTCATGTAACTGAGCTGAAGTATGGTGGCGAATTAAATTGGAGAGTTTCGCTGAAAAACGGCAATTTCGGTGCACATATTCCGGCTCATTTGTATTCTGCGCACCATTCTGTCAACAAAAACCATGCCATGAAGGGCGCATAGACAATAGTAAGTGCGCGATAATCATATTTGTAAAACGGGCAGGGGGAAGGACATTCAGCCGGAATAACTTCGAGGGAGGTGAGCAGCTAAGCAACTTAGCTAAACAGAGTATAGCTTGATGTCCAGAAGTCTAAATAAAGATCTGGTTGTGTGGTTAAAACCTTCCAACTTCAAATTGAAATTGTGATCAATAAACCAAAGAATATTATCTTGATGCGTGTTCGGAAACCCTTGTTCGTCTTGGTAACCCACCACTAATCGGAAGAAGATACACTTAAAACGAACAGGCTTCATTTCTCCATAGTCTATATGATGTAGACTCATTTGGATTCGAATCTGTCTTCGTCGAAATTTATTTGTCCTGCAATGTCTTGAAACAAAGTCCCCACTCTGAATTTGTTACGGAGAAAAACGATGGTTTCCGTGTGGCGTAAAACTGGTGCATCTGTGAGGTGCCCTGCGAGATTCTCGGATCTAGCGAGAACAGAACGTCCATTGCTATATGGTTCAGGGAATCCTTGTCACTGCGTGTGGTATCTGCCGAATTTACATACCTAGTTCTTGGAACATATTTTCTCGAATAAATCGCTGATTTGTTACTTTTGTGTATGTATTTGTATTTCATTTGTACAGCAGGTTTAATTTTTCAAAAGCAGAATGAAGTTTTCCTGTAAAAAAAATACACTGTATGCATATTATTCCTCGTTATATTCAAATGTTTTGCTATTTTTCCTTCTTTCCTTTCCACACGGCTAGGTATTGTTTAGCCCTCTGTGATGTTTTTTGTCACAATATGGCCGACGTCACCAAGAGGCCCTGTGTAATGTATTATTCGATTTTGGCCAGGTACCATGTGTATGTAAAATGGGAACTGGCCCGGCACCATGTGTAAGTCCGAGGCGATTGCTGGATCAACTCAGGGACGTTTAAAACATTGTTATTAAAATCTATCAGGTCTTGTTACTTACCTGTCTCGGCAGTCAGGTTTATTTTCTATCCGTAGATTATATAAGGAGAAACTAGACATGAATGTGTTATGATATTGAGAAAATAAAACGCAAAAAATTATTTTATGTGACACTTTCTTCGTCTGTTTGCTGCCATTAATTCGATATTTTCGACTCAGGACTCACATGGACATACGTGTTCATATGATAGGTAATATTATAAGGATGCTGTTGTACGTTTAAGCGCCACTGTCATTTAACCCCTTGGTCAAGCTAACGTTAATGTGTCACCTGGTTGCGCTTGGATTAGACCTAGCGATAATGGAATCTGACCATCAACTCGAAGTCACGCGTATATGAGACCACATCTAGCGATGATACACTATCTTGTCACATTTGTAGAATGTGGGCCTGGCGATAATGAAGTCACGCCTCTATGGGACCAAAGCTGTAACATAAACATATAGTCTCGTTTCACTGTATATGAAACAAAATGTAGCGATAATGTACCATCTGGTCACACTTGCAGAATGTGGGCCTGGCGATAATGAAGTCACGCCTCTATGGGACCAAAGCTGTAACATAAAACATATAGTCTCGTTTCGCTGTATATGAAACGGAATCTAGCGCTAATATACCATCTGGTCACACTTGGATAATCGGACCTGGCGATAATGAAGTCCGCCTTTATGGGATCAAAAATGTAACATAAACATATCGTCTCGTTTCACTGTATATGAAACAGAATCTAACACTAATATACCATCTGGTCTCAATTCAATAATTTGGACCTGGCGATAATGAAGTCCCCCTCTCTGGGACAAATGATGTAACAAAAACACACTCGTCTGGTTTCACCGGTTCAGATTTGGTGATTATGGAATCTGTTCCGTCCAAAGCTAGGTATAATATACTGTTTGGGTTTCACTGGTATTCGGCCTGGAGATAATGAACTCTGGTCTTCATCAGACCAAAGCTAGGTATAATATACTGTTTGGCTTTCACTGGTAGTCGGCCAGGAGATAATGAACTCTGATCTTCATCAGACCAAAGCTAGGTATAATATACTGTTTGGCTTTCACTGGTAGTCGGCCAGGAGATAATGAACTCTGGTCTCCATCAGACCAAAGCCAGGTATAATACACTGTTTGGCTTTCACTGGTAGTCGGCCAGGAGATAATGAATTCGGGTCTTCATAAGACCAAAGCTAGGTATAATATACTGTTTGGCTTTCACTGGTAGTCGGCCAGGAGATAATGAATTCGGGTCTCCATCAGACCAAAGCTAGGTATAATATACTGTTTGGCTTTCACTGGTAGTCGACCAGGAGATAATGAATTCGGGTCTTCATCAGACCAAAGCTAGGTATAATATACTGTTTGGCTTTCACTGGTAGTCGGCCAGGAGATAATGAATTCGGGTCTTCATCAGACCAAAGCTAGGTATATTATACTGTTTGGCTTTCACTGGTATTCGGCCTGGAGATGATGATCTCTGGTCTCCATCAGACCAAAGCTAGGTATAATATACTGTTTGGCTTTCACTGGTAGTCGGCCAGGAGATAAGGAATTCGGGTCTTCATCAGACCAAAGCTAGGTATAATATACTGTTTGGCTTTCACTGGTAGTCGGCCAGGAGATAATGAACACTGGTCTCCATCAGACCAAAGCTAGGTATAATATACTGTTTGGCTTTCACTGGTAGTCGGCCAGGAGATAATGAATTCGGGTCTTCATCAGACCAAAGCTAGGTATAATATACTGTTTGGCTTTCACTGGTAGTCGGCCAGGAGATAATGAATTCGGGTCTTCACCAGACCAAAGCTAGGTATAATATACTGTTTGGCTTTCACTGGTATTCGGCCTGGAGATAATGATCTCTGGTCTCCATCAGACCAAAGCTAGGTATAATATACTGTTTGGCTCTCACTGGTAGTCGGCCAGGAGATAATGAATTCGGGTCTTCATCAGACCAAAGCTAGGTATAATATACTGTTTGGCTTTCACCGGTAGTCGGCCAGGAGATAATGAACTCTGGTCTCCATCAGACCAAAGCTAGGTATAATATACTGTTTGGCTTTCACTGGTAGTCGGCCAGGAGATAATGAACTCTGGTCTCCATCAGACCAAAGCTAGGTATAATATACTGTTTGGCTTTCACTGGTAGTCGGCCAGCAGATAATGAATTCGGGTCTTCATCAGACCAAAGCTAGGTATAATATACTGTTTGGCTTTCACTGGTAGTCGGCCAGGAGATAATGAACTCTGGTCTCCATCAGACCAAAGCTAGGTATAATATACTGTTTGGCTTTCACTGGTAGTCGGCCAGGAGATAATGAATTCGGGTCTTCATCAGACCAAAGCTAGGTATAATATACTGTTTGGCTTTTACTGGTAGTCGGCCAGGAGATAATGAATTCGGGTCTTCATCAGACCAAAGCTAGGTATAATATACTGTTTGGCTTTCACTGGTAGTCGGCCTGGAGATAATGGTCTCTGGTCTCCATCAGACCAAAGCTAGGTATAATATACTGTTTGGCTTTCACTGGTATTCGGCCAGGAGATAATGAACTTTGGTCTCCATCGGACCAAAGCTAGGTATAATATACTCTTTGGGTTTGGCTTTCACTGGTAGTCGGCCAGGAGATAATGATCTCTGGTCTCCATCGGACCAAAGCTAGGTATAATAGACTGTTTGGCTTTCACTGGTATTCGGCCAGGAGATAATGAACTCTGGTCTCCATCGGACCAAAGCTAGGTATAATATACTGTTTGGCTTTCACTGGTATTCGACCAGGAGATAGTGAACTCTGGTCTTCATCAGACCAAAGCTAGGTATAATATACTGTTTGGCTTTCACTGGTAGTCGGCCTGGAGATAGTGAACTCTGGACTCCATCGGACCAAAGCTAGCTGTAATATACTGTTTGGGTTTGGGTGAGCTGCATGAAATCATAGCATGGAATACAGTTTGGTTTCACTTGGATTAGACTTGGAAACAATGGACAATGTCCTTTATGGGATCAAAAATGTAACATAAACATATCGTCTCGTTTCACTGTATATGAAACAGAATCTAACACTAATATAGCATCTGGTCTCAATTCAATAATTTGGACCTGGCGATAATGAAGTCCCCCTCTCTGGGACAAATGATGTAACAAAAACACACTCGTCTGGTTTCACCGGTTCAGATTTGGTGATTATGGAATCTGTTCCGTCCAAAGCTTCTGATAATTGTTTAGGGCCTTCATCATACCTCGAAAACTGGTATTCGGCCTGGAGATAAAGAACGCTGGTCTTCATCAGACCAAAGCTAGGTATAATATACTGTTTGGCTTTCACTGGTAGTCGGCCAGGAGATAATGAACTCTGGTCTCCATCAGACCAAAGCTAGGTATAATATACTGTTTGGCTTTCACTGGTAGTCGGCCAGGAGATAATGATCTCTGGTCTCCATCAGACCAAAGCTAGGTATAATATACTGTTTGGCTTTCACTGGTAGTCGGCCAGGAGATAATGAACTCTGGTCTCCATCAGACCAAAGCTAGGTATAATATACTGTTTGGCTTTCACTGGTATTCGGCCTGGAGATAATGATCTCTGGTCTCCATCAGACCAAAGCTAGGTATAATATACTGTTTGGCTTTCACTGGTATTCGGCCAGGAGATAATGAACTCTGATCTTCATCAGACCAAAGGTAGGTATAATATACTGTTTGGCTTTCACTGGTAGTCGGCCAGGAGATAATGAACTCTGGTCTCCATCAGACCAAAGCTAGGTATAATATACTGTTTGGCTTTCACTGGTATTCGGCCTGGAGATAATGATCTCTGGTCTCCATCAGACCAAAGCTAGGTATAATATACTGTTTGGCTTTCACTGGTATTCGGCCAGGAGATAATGAACTCTGATCTTCATCAGACCAAAGCTAGGTATAATATACTGTTTGGCTTTCACTGGTAGTCGGCCAGGAGATAATGAACTCTGATCTTCATCAGACCAAAGCTAGGTACAATATACTGTTTGGCTTTCACTGGTATTCGGCCTGGAGATAATGATCTCTGGTCTCCATCAGACCAAAGCTAGGTATAATATACTGTTTGGCTTTCACTGGTATTCGGCCAGGAGATAATGAACTCTGATCTTCATCAGACCAAAGCTAGGTATAATATACTGTTTGGCTTTCACTGGTAGTCGGCCAGGAGATAATGAATTCGGCCATCAGACCAAAGCTAGGTATAATATACTGTTTGGCTTTCACTGGTATTCGGCCAGGAGATAATGAACTTCTTCATCAGACCAAAGCTAGGTATAATATACTGTTTGGCTTTCACTGGTATTCGGGTCTTCATCAGACCAAAGCTAGGTATAATATACTGTTTGGCTTTCACTGGTATTCGGCCAGGAGATAATGAACTCTGATCTTCATCAGACCAAAGCTAGGTATAATATACTGTTTGGCTTTCACTGGTAGTCGGCCAGGAGATAATGAATTCGGGTCTTTATCAGACCAAAGCTAGGTATAATATACTGTTTGGCTTTCACTGGTATTCGTCCAGGAGATAATGAACTCTGATCTTCATCAGACCAAAGCTAGGTATAATATACTGTTTGGCTTTCACTGGTAGTCGGCCAGGAGATAATGAATTCGGGTCTTCATCAGACCAAAGCTAGGTATAATATACTGTTTGGCTTTCACTGGGATTCGGCCAGGAGATAATGAACTCTGGTCTCCATCAGACCAAAGCTAGGTATAATATACTGTTTGGCTTTCACTGGTATTCGGCCTGGAGATAATGATCTCTGGTCTCCATCAGACCAAAGCTAGGTATAATATACTGTTTGGCTTTCATTGGTATTCGGCCAGGAGATAATGAACTCTGATCTTCATCAGACCAAAGCTAGGTATAATATACTGTTTGGCTTTCACTGGTAGTCGGCCAGGAGATAATGAACTCTGGTCTCCATCAGACCAAAGCTAGGTATAATATACTGTTTGGCTTTCACTGATAGTCGGCCAGGAGATAATGAATTCGGGTCTTCATCAGACCAAAGCTAGGTATAATATACTGTTTGGCTTTCACTGGTAGTCGGCCAGGAGATAATGAACACTGGTCTCCATCAGACCAAAGCTAGGTATAATATACTGTTTGGCTTTCACTGGTAGTCGGCCAGGAGATAATGAATTCGGGTCTTCATCAGACCAAAGCTAGGTATAATATACTGTTTGGCTTTCACTGGTAGTCGGCCAGGAGATAATGAACTCTGGTCTCCATCAGACCAAAGCTAGGTATAATATACTGTTTGGCTTTCACTGGTAGTCGGCCTGGAGATAATGATCTCTGGTCTCCATCAGACCAAAGCTAGGTATAATATACTGTTTGGCTCTCACTGGTAGTCGGCCAGGAGATAATGAATTCGGGTATTCATCAGACCAAAGCTAGGTATAATATACTGTTTGGCTTTCACAGGTAGTCGGCCAGGAGATAATGAACTCTGGTCTCCATCAGACCAAAGCTAGGTATAATATACTGTTTGGCTTTCACTGGTAGTCGGCCAGGAGATAATGAACTCTGGTCTCCATCAGACCAAAGCTAGGTATAATATACTGTTTGGCTTTCACTGGTAGTCGGCCAGCAGATAATGAATTCGGGTCTTCATCAGACCAAAGCTAGGTATAATATACTGTTTGGCTTTCACTGGTAGTCGGCCAGGAGATAATGAACTCTGGTCTCCATCAGACCAAAGCTAGGTATAATATACTGTTTGGCTTTCACTGGTAGTCGGCCAGGAGATAATGAATTCGGGTCTTCATCAGACCAAAGCTAGGTATAATATACTGTTTGACTTTTACTGGTAGTCGGCCAGGAGATAATGAATTCGGGTCTTCATCAGACCAAAGCTAGGTATAATATACTGTTTGGCTTTCACTGGTAGTCGGCCTGGAGATAATGGTCTCTGGTCTCCATCAGACCAAAGCTAGGTATAATATACTGTTTGGCTTTCACTGGTATTCGGCCAGGAGATAATGAACTTTGGTCTCCATCGGACCAAAGCTAGGTATAATATACTCTTTGGGTTTGGCTTTCACTGGTAGTCGGCCAGGAGATAATGATCTCTGGTCTCCATCGGACCAAAGCTAGGTATAATATACTGTTTGGCTTTCACTGGTATTCGGCCAGGAGATAATGAACTCTGGTCTCCATCGGACCAAAGCTAGGTATAATATACTGTTTGGCTTTCACTGGTATTCGGCCAGGAGATAGTGAACTCTGGTCTTCATCAGACCAAAGCTAGGTATAATATACTGTTTGGCTTTCACTGGTAGTCGGCCTGGAGATAGTGAACTCTGGACTCCATCGGACCAAAGCTAGCTGTAATATACTGTTTGGGTTTGGGTGAGCTGCTTGAAATCATAGCATGGAATACAGTTTGGTTTCACTTGGATTAGACTTGGAAACAATGGACAATGTCCTTTATGGGATCAAAAATGTAACATAAACATATCGTCTCGTTTCACTGTATATGAAACAGAATCTAACACTAATATAGCATCTGGTCTCAATTCAATAATTTGGACCTGGCGATAATGAAGTCCCCCTCTCTGGGACAAATGATGTAACAAAAACACACTCGTCTGGTTTCACCGGTTCAGATTTGGTGATTATGGAATCTGTTCCGTCCAAAGCTTCTGATAATTGTTTAGGGCCTTCATCATACCTCGAAAACTGGTATTCGGCCTGGAGATAAAGAACGCTGGTCTTCATCAGACCAAAGCTAGGTATAATATACTGTTTGGCTTTCACTGGTAGTCGGCCAGGAGATAATGAACTCTGGTCTCCATCAGACCAAAGCTAGGTATAATATACTGTTTGGCTTTCACTGGTAGTCGGCCAGGAGATAATGATCTCTGGTCTCCATCAGACCAAAGCTAGGTATAATATACTGTTTGGCTTTCACTGGTAGTCGGCCAGGAGATAATGAACTCTGGTCTCCATCAGACCAAAGCTAGGTATAATATACTGTTTGGCTTTCACTGGTATTCGGCCTGGAGATAATGATCTCTGGTCTCCATCAGACCAAAGCTAGGTATAATATACTGTTTGGCTTTCACTGGTATTCGGCCAGGAGATAATGAACTCTGATCTTCATCAGACCAAAGGTAGGTATAATATACTGTTTGGCTTTCACTGGTAGTCGGCCAGGAGATAATGAACTCTGGTCTCCATCAGACCAAAGCTAGGTATAATATACTGTTTGGCTTTCACTGGTATTCGGCCTGGAGATAATGATCTCTGGTCTCCATCAGACCAAAGCTAGGTATAATATACTGTTTGGCTTTCACTGGTATTCGGCCAGGAGATAATGAACTCTGATCTTCATCAGACCAAAGCTAGGTATAATATACTGTTTGGCTTTCACTGGTAGTCGGCCAGGAGATAATGAACTCTGATCTTCATCAGACCAAAGCTAGGTACAATATACTGTTTGGCTTTCACTGGTATTCGGCCTGGAGATAATGATCTCTGGTCTCCATCAGACCAAAGCTAGGTATAATATACTGTTTGGCTTTCACTGGTATTCGGCCAGGAGATAATGAACTCTGATCTTCATCAGACCAAAGCTAGGTATAATATACTGTTTGGCTTTCACTGGTAGTCGGCCAGGAGATAATGAATTCGGGTCTTCATCAGACCAAAGCTAGGTATAATATACTGTTTGGCTTTCATTGGTATTCGGCCAGGAGATAATGAACTCTGATCTTCATCAGACCAAAGCTAGGTATAATATACTGTTTGGCTTTCACTGGTAGTCGGCCAGGAGATAATGAACTCTGGTCTCCATCAGACCAAAGCTAGGTATAATATACTGTTTGGCTTTCACTGGTATTCGTCCAGGAGATAATGAACTCTGATCTTCATCAGACCAAAGCTAGGTATAATATACTGTTTGGCTTTCACTGGTAGTCGGCCAGGAGATAATGAATTCGGGTCTTCATCAGACCAAAGCTAGGTATAATATACTGTTTGGCTTTCACTGGTATTCGGCCAGGAGATAATGAACTCTGGTCTCCATCGGACCAAAGCTAGGTATAATATACTGTTTGGCTTTCACTGGTAGTCGGCCTGGAGATAATGAACTCTGGTCTCCATCGGACCAAAGCTAGGTATAATATACTGTTTGGCTTTCACTGGTAGTCGGCCTGGAGATAGTGAACTCTGGTCTCCATCAGACCAAAGCTAGGTATAATATACTGTTTGGCTTTCACTGGTAGTCGGCTTGGAGATTGTGAACTCTGGTCTCCATCGGACCAAAGCTAGCTGTATTATACTGTTTGGGTTTGGGTGAGCTGCATGAAATCAAAGCATGGAATACAGTTTGGTTTCACTTGGATTAGACTTGGAAACAATGGACAATGACAAACTTTCACACATGGACCAGCTGGCCTCGAACTCGTGTTGGTTCAGCAGTGTGAGGCTAGTGATCAGCAGCGAAGCGCCTTAGACCACTCGGGCACCGAGGGTCCTCCACTTCCGGCGAATATTGATTGGTCATTATAGGCCTATCTGACTGGGCGAGAAATGGTTTGTGATATATTTTAAAATGTTTCTGTAATATTTCACTCTCAAAATTATCAAAGAATTTTTTCCCAATTTTAATTAGAAAAAAAGTCTATGCCTGATTGATCTGTCCCGCTTCCAAATTGGTGGTGATTATGTTGGACGAAATGACTTCATTTCTGGCATTCGTGTCTTGAAAAAATAGTGCGGAATGTATATTGGTTGTTTTTATATGTTTTACCGGAATAGATTTCGGTTAAAGCCATTTTAGCACAAAATTGTGTTAAAAACAACCAGATTGTATTCTCAGACCAAAGCTTATACATGTACCACCAACATATGGTTTTACCGTACAGTTATATCTAACAGCCGACTCCGAAACTCATTAGTTTGTCGAAGTGTGTGCTTCTGTTAGAAAACATGATTCCATGAAGCTAGCACATATTCCGGTATATACGCAATAACAAATAAGCCATTCGCCATATTCGTACATGTTTGTTCGGAATCCACGTAATTGCATACTGCTTAATTGAAAATTCTGCTTAATCGAATACAACCTGTAACCATCTGGGTCATCTACACGCGGTAGGACTGACCCTGGGAGCGTGCGTATCCATTTTCAGCCTATTTTCGGCAACTATAAGGGAGAAGCCCCTGAAATCAACACCACGTGATGTCGTCAGCCAATCAGCTAAACTCTACCGACATAACCCGCCATTTTCGAGTTATGTGCTGTCCTACTTCTTCAAAATTACAGATCTACAACACCTCTTGGATTATTCTTACCTGTATCTTTTGTAAGCCCAGCCAATATATGTTTCAGAAGTGGTATGAATAGCCTGTAATTTATCAGATGTCTCGAGTCTGTTCTCCGCCGGATGAAGACCGAACAGTGTAGGTAAAGTATCGGATATCGCTCCCCGATAATGGAGACACACGATCCACAAGCCATGCTATGGATGGCGAACATTCGCGACAGCTCGGCCTATCCTGTCGAAGCCATAATACCTCGCGCATTAATGGTGAAAGGATTTTGCATCTCTCCGGTGTAAACCGTGATCCGCCGCACGTGAGGCACACCACATGCTATAGGATGTGTTTCCGCTCACATAGTCCTCGTTATATTTCTTCCTTACCAGGAGATAAAATATATATCCAAATGAAATAGGTATTCCCTTCCCGAAGGATCTCTTCTAATTTGAGGTGTTTCTCTTCGTTTTTCATCTCAAGCTGAGCTCCATGGTAACGAAATCCATACAGCTGACATGCGCTGTTCGGAGTTTCGGCGTGATTCTGCGCTTTCAACATGATGCCAGTATGGATTCCTAGCAGTGCGTGTCGATGCACTGTGTCCTACATTATAGTACGTGACCGTGCCAAGTGAGTTGGCGAAGTGTACGCAAATGATCGAATACAGATAGGAATCTTTAGCCAAAGGCGGCGCAAATATAAAACCACGTTGTTGCCCACGTGACGTTACGCTGAGATTAGGCAAGGCGTGGTCTGGATGCAAGCATAACACTTCCCAGTATGCCACTAACCTATTCTTTCTCTTGTCGGTTACAAATAAATGAATATCGTCCACTCACTTTTAGTTTTGCATCCTTTCTGGCAGATCTTTGTTGAGAGAATGGTACACAGAATATACATTAACCTAAACAGACTGGTCCAAATGTGTCGGTCGTGGTGTCTTAGTGAGACTGGGTGGTGCCCTTGAACTCTGGCGCCATGGTGCGTATGCGCACTCGGGATCAGTAAGCAGATTAATAACATTTTTCGCTGAACACTTAGAACTAGGCACATATATACCCCTGTCCATTAGCCCGCAAGGGGCGTCTAGTGGCATGCCCACCTTGGGCCTTGGGGGTGAACCGTGGAGGGACTCAAGAGAAGAATATTGAGATAAATAACTTCATCAATAGTAGAGAAAACGCAGATACGCGAATGTGCAACCGAAAGTGGAACGCTCTACATATAAACGACATGGGTGAGGAACATCGTGTTTTCACCAAACGAGACCCCTGGACTCCGGCATGCGCCATATGGTGTTGTAGGCAGGGAATACGGTTCTGTCTATCCTGAAAGAGCCAGATACGATTGGGTGGATGGGTGGGTGAGTGTGTGAGTGAGGGGGCGGGCGTGCGGTGTCTGGGCGTGTGGGGTGAGCGGGTGAGTATATGAGTGAGAGAGTGATGGGGTACAAATAGTTGAGTGAGTGAGTGATCATATAACATATTCGTCTGATGCACAGCCAAGATACACAGCCGAGTTCCCCCCATGGGTCCACACAGTGGGTGGAGCATCCCTATACGATGACGGTCAGCGACCCGACGGGGTGCGTAAAGACGTCCTGGGCGATCAAATTCTTAGAGAAAGGGTCCATCAGGTATACCCCTACTGTCTACTGCTACACGCAATGGCAGCCCGCCTACGAGAATATGCGGTTAAAAATGTGACCTTCGTCCAAGGCATTCTTCACGATATCGACCAATTGTATTACTTTGATTCGAGAAGGCGAACGTGGCAGTACTAGATGATCTGATGGGTGTTCCCAAGGACATTTCATGCATTGCCGAATTATTTGCCAAATGATCTCTTCAACGGAATCTGTCTGTGATTTATGCGATTCTCTTTCCTCAGGGCGTTTCAAGCGGCGACACGTCGTTCGTATGGCTACTTATGTGTGGACTTAGGTTGCATTCCACACCTAAATGATGTGCGGTTAAAAATAGACATGGGTTCGGGTCGGCGGCCTTAAATATATGTAAAATCTTTAACAAACCCCCTGTAAAAGTATATATTTTCCGAATGGGCACACTCATGCCATTATTCCAGGAGACAAGTGAGCTATTGAAATTGAAAAGGAAAGACGTGCAATCCTCCTTAAACCTTCTTCAATTTTTCTGGAAAACTCCATAAAATGTACGAAAATGTGTCAAATTCGACCCACCATCCAGAAAAAACAAACGAAATGATTTTCTTACTAGACATGTGAAAGTTTCTCCGTCCAACGGCCATTTTAAAAAGGGGGGGGGAAACAGGGGGTCGACATACTCGTTTTTTGTAAAATTTTATTGCCATAAAGGAATCATCATTTTCGTTTTCCGAAAAAGTGAGGATTTTGGCCTGCCAGATATTCAATTCCGGAAACGATTAACTCTGTAGTGGCGCGTAGGGTGCGATCAGCAAGCAATTGTTATATCCTCGTTTGAAGAAATCGTTACGTCCATCAGGGTGATACTATAGATATCAGTTATTAGAAAGGGAAGAAGAATTACCATGCTGTCAAAACAGGCGACCTTCCTTATTATGAAATTAGCCGAATCCACAAATGATTGAAGACGCGGTA
Source organism: Hanleya hanleyi (assembly GCA_036873755.1). NCBI lineage: Eukaryota > Metazoa > Mollusca > Polyplacophora > Lepidopleurida > Hanleyidae > Hanleya > Hanleya hanleyi. Next base: position 19,345 of record JAVTVY010000482.1, read on the forward strand.
GCTCCCGTAGAGCGGGCCCTATCCAATTCGCCCCCACACATCAGGCCCCATTTATACGACCAGCCCCGGAATACACTCATCGCCAAACCGTGACGGTCCAACCCAACTTCGTACACGCCTGGGTCCAGTTGTTAAAAAAAAACATGGACCCCAAGATGGGAGAGATTTTAAAGGCGACAGTAAACGAGTTCTACCACACAGGGTATCCGAAAGAGGAAGAGGAAATTTCAGCCCATAACACATTGACACCCAGACTACGACGACATTTAGGCCAACAGTATCTCCACCTCGTGGTCAGTATAAAATTGCTGAATAAGGAACCCGTCCATACGGAAATCGACCGAACAGCGTCAATGTTGAACACCCCGGACATGAGCTGGGCAGCGGCGTATGCCAGAGCGATCGCTAAAAAAACCCACTTGTTTGAACGCATCATTAAGATCAAAAGAGTCAACAGTTGAACGCCCAGACGACACAATCCTCCGCATTTCACCGAGAGCACTACGGCATCCACCTTGAATCCGACGACGGGGACGAAAACATTATATGCGAAGCTTCACACCAAGCCGAGGTTCAAGTCGAGATACCATGGTGTTCCGACGAACTACACCAAGATGGAACCGGGGCCATGAGCGCTGCAGGTCTACGTCAAGGAGAAAGCATTGATGCTATTATTGACTACATGGCGTTGACGCCCGTCTAAGCCAGTCAACCCCCGTCTTTACACTCGACAACGTCCGTCAACACTCACTGAAGCCCGTAAATAAAAGCCGCCAAAACGAAAAACGTGCACATTCGACGTCTAAGCGTCAATGTGGCTTATACTCTTGAGTACGGGAAACGTTCACCAGACACCAAGATATGATGTCATGAGCGATACAGCTCTATGTCAAGGAGAAAGCTATTATTGACGTCACTAAGCTGGTACCACCGATGCAGCCGTACAGAAAGCATGCATTGACAGTTCGGTTTGCTCATGGTTGACATCCAGTTGGTGACGCGAGTAAGTCTCCTGCTGCATAAGACATAAAATACTACACAGATATGATATCAGCACAACTACCCGTGCCCAGAATCCGTTGACCCTGCATGAGGCAGATTTTCAGATCTTCATGGAAACGCTGATGGAGACGGGAATTATATCTTAGCCTCTCTTTTTCCGCCTCCACCTGACCCAAATGATTATGAAGTGGACCACATACCCCAGAGCATATGATTAGCTACATGGCGTTGACGCCCGTCTAAGCCAGTCAACGCCCGTCTCTACACTCGACAACGCCCGTCAACACTCACTGTCGCCCGTAAACAAATGCCGCCTGAACGAAAGACGTGCACAGTCGACGTCTAAGCACCAATGTGGCTTATACTCTGAATACGGGAAACGTTCACCAGACACTGATGCAGAGACTGCTGACACTGATAGTCTACCCATTGATACGGAGCTCGTTTGCTGAAGCGAAGAACTGATCACAGGGAAGTACCAGGCCATCTTGCCGTTCCAGTATCCTGGAATTAAGACGGGCGCTAAGGGTATTCACGGCATACATACCGCCACCGTATGTGGGAGATAAACAGACTCATAAATCCCTACCCACAACACCCTATGGCGCATGTATTCCTGAGACTAGGAGTCTCGTTTGGTGAATTCACGATGTCTCTCACTCCTGCCGTTCTCGATAGAGCGTTCCAGTTGCGATTGTGCATGCGCAGTTCACAAACCAGACCCGCATCCAACCGTATCTACGTTAAGAGCATCAATTATAATATAAGTCAGCATCCCAGCGTATCTGGACTAATAGTTAGGGTTTATAGGCGCCTAGTCCCAAGTGCGCAAAAAAGGCAGTTTCTCTACTACTGACCCTGACTGCGCATGAGCACCAGGACGTCAGATTTCTACGTCCCCCCATTCTTACTCTACACCATTAGAACTTCACTATGACATCACAAACGACCCATTTTGGACCCAGTATGGCCGACATCTCGCCTAAACCTTCCGCAACAGGCGTTCCTAGCGAGTGCACATGCGCACGATCAAGTCACCGGCTAAAGTCACACAGAAATCAGGCAAGTCATACCCTACAGCGTGAGCTCGATCGATAGCACCCCAACACCCTACTTTTAGTACCACAGTAATATTCCCTAATATGTCTTGAGTGTAAAGTTCGTATTCCCTATATTTTTTTTTATGAGAGTTCCGACTTTTTTTCAAGTCCCTTATTTTATGCACCCACGACCCGAAACAACTACCTCACCGGGGCATAGTAATACCTCAGCCACCGGTCAGATTCACAGGGAATTCGTATCAATTGGATTACATTATGTAATCCAATTGATACGAATTCCCTGTGGTCAGATTCTCGTACAGGATTCCCACCTGAGCAGCACACCGCGGAAGTGATATCGTATCAGTAATTAGTTTTTCGAACATTTCGATTACTTTTTAATTCTGCATAATACTTCTGTTGAACTATCGTTAAATAGAAATATCTATAGATAATTTTCCACGTTTATATGGGCAGAGCATATTAGAAGTAGTTCGCTGATGTGCAAAACTGAACGAGTTGTTCGGTCGAATTCAAACTGAACCGTGTGTACGTGGGTTTTTCCCTATACGTGATAACAATGTCGTAAGATCATCTTCCGCTATTGTGGGCAGGGGTAAAGTGGAGTGAGCCTGTGAAACGGAGCATGCGCTGCGGGGACGTTGGGTCCGGAAGTCATTTTACCGGAAGTGACCTCGAACCGGAAGTATCGGAGCAGGCTCCCAGCTTGCGGCCTAAATACTTTTCGTCTTAGCAACAGCATATATCTCGTGAATGCCAATATTGATAAAGCATTTAATAAAACCTCAGATAGGTCCTCAGACCTCATTTACCAATGGATAAATTAGTCGGAATTGATTCTACTGAAAATCTGTTACCCTCGAAATGTGATACAGACAGTACTTACGTGGTTATACAACCAGAAAGTCGCACTTTTAGCCATATCATATAGCTGTCGTGGTTACCATGGCGGCACGTGTACTAGCTGCGTCATCTGCCAGCTGTGATCATCAGCTGATTTAGATCGAAGCTAACATATGCTCTAATCTGCATCCAGGCTGGTTAAAGCTTGCTGAAATTGCAGGCGATATTTCATGATTAATAGAAATTTTAATATTTGACAGGCAATTGAACATGTGCTATTTCAATGTCCAGAATTAACCCGTGTTACATGTAGACGCGTCATTACCGGTCAATATCTTTAGCGCGAGCATATGTCATAAGCTCATATTGACCAACCAGTGCCCGAGTGAACCAGAGGGAATAATTTTGCTGTTTTGCTTAGTTCAATCTTGAACGTCGCTCGACTGGGCTCTCTCCGTTCAACTCAGCCTATCACGTAACAATGGCGCAAATTCCCCACAGATTCTACGGGGGCGCTGTACGCTCGATTTTCTCGGAGTTCGTCCGACTTTTAGCTCTGCTGTGGCTAGATAAACATCTTACAAATATCCTACGACATTAACTTCAGAAAATCTTTGCGAAATAAAGACAAATCTTACCTTAGACACAGGCGGCTAGGACAATCTATATGCCGGCGCCATATTGAACGTACGTATAAAAAGAGAACAGGCTGAAAACGCTGTTCAAGGCTTCTCGCCAAACGGGCGTAAATAAAGCTTTATCTGCAACATTATGTACTGGTCAACAATAGGTATTCAGTTACGTCAATTAAAAATCAAACCCGTTACTCGATAGCGCCGAATCGCCATTCCTCGGTCCTTTCCGCCTCCGCTCCGGCCATGTTGATCCGCTGGTAGGTCACGTGCTCCGGCTGACGCGTAGGGGATTTCCAGCTCGAGTTGGTCGGAGCGGAGGCGGAAAGGACCGAAGAATGGCGATTCGTATGTAAACTGGGTCATTGTCTCAGGTAAACAGTCCAATGGGTTGATTTTGAATTGACGGCTAAAACTCGGATAAAGCACCTGGTGTTGACGACCCGAGTGTGCATGAGCATCGCTGGGGGTCCTAGGGGAAAGGTGGTATAGTTTTTGGAGAAGATAAAGCTTTATTTACGCCCGTTTGGCGAGAAGCCTTGAACAGCGTTTCCAGCCGTTCAATATGGCGCCGGCATATAGATTGTCCCAGCCGCCTGTGCCTTAGACGACCAACATCAGTGAAATCCAAACGACGGTAGACTGCGCGTGCAAAAAACGTTCCAAATTTACGCGCGGTTACAGGTTTTCAAAAAGTGGTATCGTGCACGGAAACGGACTGAATTGAATCTGCCCAAAAGAATTAGATACCAGCGGACAAGAAACCGCGATGGAAATATAGATAGAAATATATCTATAAGTTCTCTTCCCACTCTCTCACCAAAAAAAGTAGTGGCGTTAATGAGCAAACGCTGCATTGACAGATTTAACAATATTATATCATTTAAACATTTATTCACACACTGAATTGTACACAGCTTTTTTCATGTATTAAGGAGGGCAATATTCTGGAATCAAAGCAAGTGATATTTTATGTGATCTCAATTCGTAGAATTTGCTTTTATTTCCATCGCGGTTTCTTGTCCCTGGAATGCATGCTTTTGAGCGGATTCAATTCAGTCCGTTTCCGTGCACGTTACCACTTTTTGAACACATGTAACCGAGCGTAAATTTGGAACGTTTTCTGCACGCGCAGTCTACCGTCGTTTGGATTTCACTGATGTTGGTCGTCTAAGGTAAGATTTGTCTTTATTTCGCAAAGATTTTCTGAAGTTAATGTCGTAGAATATTTGTAAGATGTTTATCTAGCCACAGCAGAGCTAAAAAGCCGGACGAACTCAGAGAAAATCGAGTGTACAGCGCCCCCATAGAATCTGTGGGGATTTTGCGCCATTGTTACGTGATAGGCTGAGTTGAACGGAGAGAGCCCAGTCGAGCGACGTTCAAGATTGAACTACTGTTTTGCTGTAAAACACAAACCACGCGTATTTGAAGTCCAATATTTTAGTGTGTGTTGAAAATATAGTTTGCCAACACATACTGTAATTTCAGAATTCTATGTATACCGATATGTATATTCTATTTGAATATCAAAAGATCAAAAGATACCAGTAAAATACGAATTCAGTCCCATTTACTCTTGGGTAATCTCGGCGCGAGAGGCCAACAGTTAGTCAGTCACTCGGAAGTCCGCGGCGTTTTGCGTCTGAAGATTTAAAACATTTTCCAGAAGGGACGTCTCCATAAGTCTTATAAGATACTTAAAACTAGCAAATGAGGCTTGAACTCACCGTTTTACGGCTAGATTTGGAAAAATTCCTGGCAGTGGTAGACCCATGCAGTATAAATCTTGAGAGTCAGGTAGCGGTAAACTCCAAGTTTGTACAATTCGAAATATTGCTGTAAAAATACGCAACAGATCACTATTTTACATATAGATTTGAAAATAAATCTCGAGAAATGGAAGGCCTCGGACAACCATTTGGTGCAAGAGTTCCGCATAAGGTATATTTATGAGAAAATATGACATTCCTGCCACATGATCATGACCAGGGAGGGAAAGGGGAGACAGTGACGTCATCATTCTCAGGGTCAAGGGAGGAGACAAAACGTCAAGGGAGGAGCAGAAGGGTCAATGGAGGAGCAAATAGGGTGCAGAAGGATGTTCAATGGAGGAGTAAACAAGGTGCAAGTTGGGGAGTACAAATGTTTAGGTTCAAGGATTCGACCAATCAAGATCGTGTATACAACCACCATGTTTGATGACGTAGCTATAATTTGCAAAGATTCATCGACATTGTTTGATCACGTGAATACCTCGAGTATAAACCGTATCCATTGCTGGGAAAAATCTATAGACCCTTGTAGATTAAACAAAGAGAAATACCCATAGGCCTATTCTTCCCACTCCATACCTAGATGTGCCATCGGTGGCCGAGTGGTCTCAGGTTTTCTTCGGGTATTCCAGCTTCCTCCACTCTTCCTTCACTCTATGAGTGAAATATTCTTGAGTGTTACATTAAAACAACCCCCACCCCCCTCCCCATACCTAGATGTTCGATGATGGTCTGAAAATTTGACCAATAAGAATACTGTATACGAGCGCTATGTTTTATCACGTGACAGTTTAACCTATAGAGAGAATGATTAAGCATAATCATTTCAGGTCAATCGCTATACCAACGCAGATGTATACTTTTCAGCCATGTGTTTAGTTGGACGCTATTGTAGGGACATGTATTATGGGAGGTAACTCGAATTTAGCTATATCATATCGAGGCTATCTTATTTGAGTGTTTGAAGACAAAAGGTATGACGTCATCATTGCGTCGCCAAACCGAAATCACACATATTATTTCCAATAGCAAAATGTACGTAAGAGTCAAACCATAAGCAAAATGAACTTAAGGGGAAGAGGGAAGCAACTCTATTGATTACCATATAAAAGATATACAAGAAAACAGAGGACATAGTATATAATTGAAGTTTTATTGATAAGTTGGTAATCAGTTGGACATAATATATACAATAACAGGATTTCTCATATATAATTCATTCCTATCTACATCATTTATAAATATACATAAATAGTAAGATTTTAAAAATGTATAATTCAGTTTTACAATGGTTATTAAATACATGACTATAGCCGCGGCGGTTGCAGCGGCGGCGGCCGTTGGCACCGTATTAACGGTTTCAGCGACGACATACAACTCGTATATGCGAAGTGATATAGACGCGTGGGTAAACGAAGCGAAATCCTGAATATTGCCATAGTAACATTACCAAACATATTTTGGTGCTCCGCTGGACACCGGAGCGGAAATCAAAGAGAATTTGTCCGATTGACATCAAACTTCGACAGTGGCTTAACAGTTGTCAGACGGTAACCTGTGTAATCCAATATGGCCACCATGGCCTTGACCTCTATTTAGCCATGCTAAGTACACTTTTCACTGGCATAACTCCAGCACGAATTTACTGACTGAGATCAAACTTGCCCAGTGGTTTAGTGTGAGTGAGAGGATGGCTGGGGTTGTTTTTCGGCAACTACGTAATCCAATATGGCCGCCATGACCGCCGTGACCTTGATCTCTATTCACTCATGCTATATAACTTTGTGACTGCAAAAACTAAAAAAATTAATTACCCGATTGATCTCGAGCTTGGACAGTAGGCTAGTACGAGGGAGAGAATAACTGAGATTGTTTTCGGCAACCTGCGTAATCCAATATGGCCGCCTTGACTTTCACCCCTATTCAGCCATGCAAAATTAGCTTGTGACTGCAATAACACCAAAACAGTGTGTCCGATTGACATCAAACTTCGAAAGTGGTTTGATACGAAGGAGACAATAGCTGGAATTATTTTTCGGAAACCTTCGTTATCCAATATGGCGGCCATGACCTTGACCTCTATTCAGAAATGCTAAGTCAGCTTGTCACTGGCTTAACTCCAGAACAATTTTACTGACTGAGATCAAACTCGCCTAGTGGTTTGGTATGAGTGAGAGGATGGATGGGATTGTTTTTCGCCCATCGGCATAATCCAATATGGCCTGAATATGGCCTTGACCCCAGATTCGGTCATTCTAGGCTTGGGACTGCAATAGCTGAAGAACGATTTCTCGAAAGGACATCAAACTTGACTAATAGATTACTTGGGTAGTCACCAGTTACCATATTTCATACAGTTTACATTTCAGAACTAAACAATCACGCACTCCGAAACAACTTCATTTCTTCATCAAAACTGATGTAAACTGTCAAATATTCTCTTTTCAACTCTCAGATAATGAACAATTGTTTTAAATATCCAATAGTCAAAAAAAAAAAAAAAATACAATCATTTATGAACCTTTCGTGTTGTCCGACTGTCTATGGTATCGACGGCGGGGGATATCGACCGCTCGGGTTTTCATTTAAACTTATATTAGAACTGTGTCGAGTAGCCAATTCATATTCTTAGAGAAACTGTCGAACGTATCACACCGTCAGCTCGTACTGTTTTACCATGGTTTAGAAAGAAGATTACGTTTGCGATCTGTACAGAAGTTCTTTGAATTGAAAAACAATCCGTCAAAATGCACTCGACGTACCACTTTACTAAATTTTAATTTAAAAAAAAAATCAGGAAAGTATATGTTCCACTTAAACAAATATCTTGAACCAAAACTAGTGTAATATTCTAAATGTCAAAGTGTCATATTTTAGCTATATTAAAAATCAACGATAAAATATGTACTGTGCGAAAAGTCAAAACAGACCAATTTCAAACGTCCATCGATGCTGGTTGCGTCAACAATGAATGTTAGCGTTTATAGTATCAAACTGGACAATTTTTCTGTACGAAGAAAAATCTTTTTGTGGAGAATTGAAGATATTAATTTCTGGCCGCTTCACAAAAATAATGTTCAGCTATATGATTCTTTCGTAACGTAACTATAATCATTTTAGAAAATAGATTGAATCTGCGTATGCGGCCTGCTGCAGTGCGCGGCTCCTATAGCCTAAACTTCTGGCTCGTACTTTTCCATTCCTTATACTATATGCTTATATTATAGATATTATTTTAAATGGTGATAACTGGTATATTTAGAATTGCCTACATTGTCATGAATAGCATATGGTTCATTCCTGAAATAGTAATTTGATGCACAGATATATTTATACCATGTATCATCCGTTTAAAACACCCCCCATGCAAGAATGGAAAAGTATGAATCAGATTTTAGTTAAATGTAATGTTTAAATTTTATATCATGAATAGAATTCGAAATTTTTTACGGTATATTTATTTCAAATTTCAAGATAGTTATCGAAATAGGAAGTCAGCAAGACTGAAATTTCTATTATTTTTGTATTTAAAAACATTTTCCAGTCAAACATATGGAAAATTCAGCATACATTCCCCACCATTTTTTCGAGATGAGACCGCCAGAAATAGGGTCATCCAGCCCGACACCTTTACGGCAAATTTCGGAGGTGCCAATCAAACTGGCCCAGATTTTTCTTCCGATTAAAATTTGAGAAGGTGGTTTTGATATATTTTAGAGTCAAATATTAAAGAAACATTTTAAAATACGTCACAGACCATTTCTGGCCCAGTCAGGTATAATGGCCAATCAATGTTCGCCGGAAGTCAAATCCGGATAATAATCTTAGACCCAAAAACTTCAATGGAGGTTTGTGACCTTAAGGCAATCAGATTGAAATCAGATCCAAATATGGCGGGGCGACAAAGAAGCGACATTTAGGTCGTATGCATGCTTATCAGAGAGAACACAGTAAAGATTATGTGCATTTCATGCAAATCTGAAACTTTACATGATAGCTCAAAGACATATACGCTTGAACTCAGAATCAAATCGACATATCTATTCTCGAAGGAATTATTGTTCATCCAGTGGGTCCATACAACTGCATGCCGAGAGGGGTCGAGATGGCATGTTGTATGCTGCCAATTGGAGCTGCACTGATTCATAAATCGGTGTGCGTCTATTTTTGTCGGGGCTTGACCCCTGCGGAAACGACGAATATAAACACGTTCTCTTCATTATTCTACCCCCATCTCGTTTCCTGTCCATCAAAATCTCGTTCATGTGCTGTAAAAATAGAATCTGAATGGATACATTGAACAAAATTCTGAAATGGGAAAATACGGATGTGCGTGGACAAAGGTCAAATATTTACTTGACGAATTCGTTGTTTTCTGTTGTTTCTTCAAAGTCAAGGAGAATTAGCTTTTTCGAAAAAGAAGAAAAAATTCCTGCTTGAAATATATACTGTCCTCACTCCGTTGAAAACTATAACTGTTATAATATTGCTTTTATTACATATATAAAAGCATCGTGTGAATACGTCATGTTTCAATATGGTGTTGGTTAGTCTGCAATGTCAAAGTTTATAGACTGCTGGTTTGAAAAGCAATTGTTCATTGCTTTTAAACTTTTGTCTTTTCCAATTGCCCCTAAAAATAAAGAGGTCATTTCAGATAAGATGGACAACAATGCTTGGGATTTAGGCCATTTATAGGATAAACAAGATCACGGATATGCGTATCTTCACCAGCTGTCTGCAAATAAGTTTTTTTTATTTACTTCTTTGAGTATTTCTAATTTCTAATCGGAATGATTTCTGAAATTTCGGTATCTGATTATAGATTTCGATTATTTTCTGCAAACACACGCGAAACATATGATCCGAATTTTGCACCGAAACGGGATAGCTGACTGAGTTCATTCAAGCCCTGTTTGTAACCTGTGTGACCTTTTCACAACGCACGGTGTGACAAAGATAGAAAGAAAGGGCCTGAGTTATTTCCTGTCCAGCGCTTGACCCCTCCACAGAATGCCTCACTAATATTTCGATGTTTTTCTCCATAGGCTGGTCTGTTTGGCCGAGGTTGGCTTAGCGCCAGGTGAGCCAAAATCGTTAAGACGAAGTACGCCATATCGAGATATCCTTCCGCCATTTTAAGCTAATTCGGATTTTTACAGTCGAGACAAAGAAGTCCGATAATAATTTCGTAGTTTTAGTATAGATTGAAATTACAACAACGGTAAAATTCATTCCCTTAAGAATAGAACATACTAAAATTGAATTTACAAGTAGAGATTTTGTTTGTTACCGGTAATTCTATATTCTTATATATAAATTCGGAATAAACGAAATATCAAAATATATCTGCTGAAATTCACTGAAATACGTGTACATCTACTGACTACTATTGTGGTAAACGTTTAGAATGTTGAGCCCGATCACAAAATGGCTACCAGTAAGAACATACGGTAGAACATCACCACATGCATGGTGCAAAAATTCTTCGATCAAGAATTAAGCCTTGCTGAAGCCGTTCTATTTAATATAAGCACTTCCATTTGGGCGTACAAATCTAACACGATTGTAAATTGAAAATTTGTTCTATTTACAATGTAAATGCATGTAATTTAATTTAATTCCCACGATGATATAAACTATATCCAAATAAACTATATTCAGAGCCTTAAACATATTTTTGTGATATTAGTTTACTTATCTCAGTCAAAGGTTTCAGTCTCGCTACTATTCATAAGTGAAGTAAAAATATAGAACCAAAATGGTTCCCAAATAGGATCAAATCAGTGCTGTGTATGTCTGATCGTTGTTATAATTTCACATGAAAACAGATTTGCTTGTTTGTTTCCACTCTTGCCTGCATGTATGTGTATATGCCTGCATATTATACACTGTAAGAAACGTGAAATGTGAAAACTGTTTAAATGAATTGTTATAATGACGATGCCATGCGCCATTAAAACATGAAATATAACATACAAAATATTCCCCATGATAAATAATTTCAAACTAAGAAATATGTGTTCAAAATAATTGTGTGCATATTTGGAAACTTTTACGCAAAATTGTACACTTTTCACGCGTCAGGCGTTCAAGAAGTTTTAACACGTATCGAGGGGTTTAATTTTTGTTAACATATGGTGTTCATATTTGAACACATTGTGCTTATATTTGATCACCTAACCCTTATAACACTTATTGAACGCGTGACGTATACAGAATGTGTACAATTGTGTTCAGCTTTGAAGACATATTTCCTAATATTTTTGCATATTTTATTTCATGATGTCTTCAAAAATGGAGACTTGGTCAAAAATTCCGATACCATTATAGTGATTTATTCGAAAAAATTCTCACATTTTACAGAATTGTTCATTTCTTAAGATATAACGCCAACTTATCTGACAGTGTAGAATCCAAAGTTCTGAAAATGTTACACTGCATGCTATACACACTCACGGGGTACAAAGTAGAATTCGGCGAATAGGTTTTCTGCAATCAACCGTATTTAAAATTTAAAAAAAAAAACAAACAAAAAAACCCAACTGGAAATGTCCCTCGTGTTTATTTTACTTCCAGCAACTACGATTGTGGTTCACTATTTCCATGCCACCTGCAGCTAAACGCCGCTATTTCTTAAATTTTTCAACTTCCTCCATGGAATGCGTGGCTAAAATCGCTTCATTTACAAAATAGTATATTTATCATGTAAATATTAGATCTATTTGTTTAGTTATAGCTGCCAGAAATAATGATGTGTTCCGATCTAATGAAAACTGTGACGCGAATTCTGCAGATATACAGTGACAGCCAGTGAACGGACGACGTGTGAGACTGGCTCGCTTCATTCCGAGACAAGTCGAGTTTATGCTGATAAAACCGACTCAAATATCGGCATATTCTGAGAGGTCAGGAGGTTACGAATGTGAAAAATAACACAACTGATCTTCGTCATAGTAGACCGCTATAAATTCAAGGTGACTACACTGCGAAAAAAAATTGTGTTGAAGTCATTTTAGCTCCAGAATTGTGTTGAAAATAACACAAATTGTGTAAGAATCAACACTAATTTGTATTGAACTCAACACAATTTTGTGTTGATATATTAAGTTTAACACAAAACCATGTTGATTTCAACACAACACATTTTGTGTTGAAGCCATTTTAGCACAAAATTGTGTTAAAACAACACAATATTTTTCGCAGTGTATATTGCGTAAATATTGATCAATCAGTGTCTGGTGAACAAAATTAAACCCGGATGTAATCAAAGCGCATCTAATGTATTTCGATTGATAATTTTCGGTGTTTATCTCTTTTTACCTGCGGCACGCAGGTCTACGGGAGGCTCGCGTTGTTGTTGTTCTTGTTCTTCTTGTGACTTTTTGAAATGCGCATGCGCTAAGAGAGTGTGATCTCTGCCACACTTTTCTTTTCAACCTCCAATCTCACATGACAACACTGCATTCAAGCGCGTTTGAATTCATTTGCAACTATATTCGGTGGAATGAATTATTGCTTCGTTGATTTCCGTTCAGACTTCAATTCTCTTAAGTGAGTCGCTTTAAAGCTGTCGGTCGTCACATCAGTCACTGTCTTCAGATATTACCATTTTCATTGAACAGTATGCAGA
>JAVTVY010000483.1:0-32546 GCA_036873755.1 Hanleya hanleyi
AACCCATCAGATGACCCTTCACGAATGCTTCACATGGATACCTCATACAACTCCATCGGTCCATTAGGGGCTCCCCTAGCTCCAACACGTCTATTTCTATAGTACGGCCAGACTGCGCATGCGCAGAATGCCGCTAGTTCAAACCCACTAGTCCAGTCAGATGCCCCTTCACTTTGATACCTCACTCGACCCCATTGGACCATTCGTGGCTCCCCTAGCTCCAACACGTAGAGCGGGACCCATACAGGGTCCAGTTTTCGACACTAGGTGACCACATCCCGACAAAAATGGCCAGTTTTCGACACCGGATGTGCCGCCATCTTGAACATACGTGCCGCCATCTTGGATATGTCCCATAATGCACCGGGTCAAAATACTCGCTTCTGATTGGACGAGAGCTCCGTGGCGGATTTGAAATACTCGCTTCTGATTGGACGAGAGCTCCGCATTGCATCTGCCCATGCGCAGAATGGCTACCGCACACCCAACCCATTAGATGCCCCTTCATCTAAGCTTCACTTTGATACCTCACTCGACCCCATTGGATCATGAGTAACTCCCCTACATCCCCAAAACGTCTATGCGCATGCGCAGAATGACGCTAGTTCACACCCACTAGTCCAGTCTGATGCCCCTTCACCTAGGCTTCACTTTGATACCTCATACAACTCCATCGGTCCATTATTGGCTTCGCTAGCTCCCAACACGGCTATTTCCATACCCTTGGGCCACCGCGCATGCGCAGAATGACGCTAGTTCAAATCCACTAGTCCAGTCAGATACCCCTTCACCTAAGCTTCACTTGGATACCTCATACGACCCCACTGGACCAGTAGTAACTCCCCTAGCTCCCAACACGGCTATGTTCATACCCCTTGGGCCACCGCGCATGCGCAGAATGACGCTAGTTCAAATCCGCTAGTCCAGTCAGATGCCCCTTCACCTAAGCTTCACTTGGATACCTCACTCGACCCCACTGGACCAGTAGTCACTCCCCTAGCTCCCAACACGGCTATGTTCATACCCTTGGGCCACCGCGCATGCGCAGAATGGTGACAACGCCCAAGCCGCTAGTCCAGTCAGAGGCCTCTTCTCATAAGCTTCACTTGGATACCTCACTCGACCCCATTGGACCATTATTGGCTTCGCTAGCTCCAAAACGGCTATTTTCATACCCTTCGGCCACCGTGCATGCGCAGAATGACGCTAGTTCAACCCCACACCCAGCCCATTACATGCCCCCTCACCTAAGCTTCACATTGATACCTCACTCGACCCCATTGGACCAGTAGTCACTCCCCTAGCTCCAACACGGCTATTTCCATATCCTTGGCCCACACGAGTTGTCTCCCTTGCGTCAATGTGTGCAGATGGCGCTACGGTCGACGCCGTGATATGGAAAGGGCGTCCCCGCACCATCCTGGATCCGCCATTTTCTTTGTTGTTTTCTTGCGGAGATACACGGGACAATAAACACTCGACCCTAGGGTGGTACAGATGCTAGACTGATCCTATTAACATGGTACAACACCTATAGATTATGTTTATTATTATTATATGGCTTAGAGGTTTTTTTGAGGGTAATGTGAGGGTTCTTTCTCCCCGTGACGTCCCCACCGCCTCGTTTGCTCCCTTGCGCCGTCTAAAATCACCGCCATTTTACAAGTAATTAATTAAAATTAATTAATTAATTAATTAATTTATTAGTACCCATCCTCCGTATGGCAGAACTGTACAACCCAGAACAAGTCGAGACATGCCTTTATCACGTGATCGTCATTGGGAAACCCCCACTGGGGAATCCCCCGAAAAGTTCCTCCTCAATCCTGCCCCGGGGGGAACAAAAAAGTAGGTCAATGTGCGCTGTAAAGGGTTTACACTACTACTGTCACTTGACCCGTACGTTTTGTCTTCCTCCAGGGACAGATAACCATTATGCAAGATATCAGTTAGTTCTTGGCATATCCTATTTGGGTCATTTTTAGCCTATTTACATACGTCAGTCTCCGGGCAGAGGATCATGGGAGAATTCAAAATGGCGATCATAGGGGTGTGACGTGTGACTTTTTCTTGGGACTTTTTGCCATTTCTTCGCCAAAAATTTACCAACATTATTTATTTCACATCAGATAATTAATTTCCAATTTATTATGTAGGTTTTTTTTCGGAGAAAATAGCGTAAATAATACATTTGTTAAAAGATAACCCCACCAAAATGCATATTATGAATATCGCTTCGCTGTGACGTCATTAGAGCTGCCATTTGAGATTTTTCAACATTCTCTTTTAGAACTTACATCATGTCTTCTCCATTTTACGGGATTGCATACATGAAATATGGTCTAATGTACCGGCGTAAATATTGAAACCCCATGGGCTCTTCTTATTTCCATTATGAATTATGTAACCGTGAATCTGAAGTCATTCACGTGTACATCAATGTTAGATCCAGCAATCTCAAATTAAAGTAAAAAAAATCTTGTTAAATTAATGTCATTTGACATTTCGAAATATCTTGAGGCTTGAGACTGACACATCTCTTTCTAACCTAGATTTGCAGTATGAATTAATGTTGTTACAGACACCAATAATTGAAATAAAAATCAGCGGTCGCCACTTCACGATATGCTATTGATGCCCATCAACATGCTCTTGAAAATGATTAGATTGAAATTCGATCTATCAGATTGAAATTAGTGACCAATCTTCTATGGGATTGAATATATCTGATATATTAAAACAGATAAAACGTACATAAATCTGTTTCATCAAAATACCCAAAATAAATGTCACCAGGTTCGTTTTCTTTCTACCGCGTAAAAACATCCCATTTCCATGTTATTTATAATAAATTGAGATAACAAATGGCAACAAATTCAGTCCTATTTGATATATTTTTGACATATTTCTTCAACAATGAACATAACATTTCAGCACACCAAAAATTAGAACACTCATGCGAAACTGATTTTTTCCCCTATTTGAAACATATTAGGATCTACTAGTGTGTCTGATGTGGCGATATCGTTTCATTACAACATTCCAGTTGCTTCTTTGTTGCTAGGAGAAATGCTTTACTGATTTATTTGAATATGAACGTAAAAAAAACAACAACATTTATTTGGCATGTTGTAAGATATTGAAAGTAAACCTGAAAAGACAATTTTATTTCTGAATATGTAGTAAATTCTCTTCGATAGACTTTCCACTAGATTCAATAGAAGTATTAAAGCGTAAATAACGACCTAACTTTTTCTAATGACATGTATGTAGGGTACATACTTATATGGTTGGAGAGTGTGATTAGCACGATGATAGTCGCGCATGGGCGATGTGACCTCGGGGCATTCGGGAGGGGAGTGTAGCCTTCCTTTATCAGGTGTAGGTCACTCCTCATCCCTGGTCATGCATGGTTCGTCTGACATAACCGAACCATGAAAGAGGGCGTATCTGCCAGGACGAAGACCAGCCGTTTTATTTATAGGCTTTCCGGACAGCATTTGTGCCCTCATGCCCGAATATGCCCATATTTGAAAGAGTTAAGCGCCGGGCATGATGTCGTATATTTCGACTCCTTTGGTTATTTTGAATTCAGATTTTCGTAACCCTGTTTGCCTTGACTTAAAAAACATCTCATGTCATTCCGCTCGGACTGTCCTTTAGTAAATCCGGCTTTGGTCGGAATAGAACAAGATCCGATGAAGGTGGCGAACCAGTCTCGCACGTCGTCCGAGCAATAGTTTTTATTTTTAACACACCGTTCAAGTTTTAGTCGCAATCCACCATGAGTGTGTAGAAGGCTTTAAAATCGCAATGGCTCTTAACATGTTTAAAACACTTTGGAACCATTCAGGAGAAAGGTTTTCCAAAATCCGACCGAACATAAAATCATAAATGGGATTTTCGAATATGTAGCTACTGAAGCGGTCATCCTGGCCTCTTTCCTTTCACATATTCCGGTACTACATGGGGTAACAAACATATTGAGCAATAAGACTAGCGGACCGACAAGTGCTATTTTGTCTTATCAGATTGCCATGAGTTAACTAAAGAGTAAAATGTAGACTAAAAAAATGTCTGTCCACTTTAATTAGAATTTAGAGCTTGTACAAATTACATGTAACTATTGACTACGCATTTTATTTTTCGCCTCGTTTATCATAAACTGAAATCTACAAAATTCATCATGGTGATAGTCATTATGTATCATGCTTTGAAAAACTTTTAACTTTTCTCCATATAAAACCCCATAATAGATGTTTCATGTAACTAGGTCAATTGAATATAGTGACGTCATCTATTGGTCTTCTCAAGAAAAATGGGTAAGCGGGAGTGTCGCTTTATCCCATACTCAGTCAAACTGTCGAATGTTAAACCGCACAGTAGTAGGAAGCCGTGAAATTCCTTAATATTGAGGATGAGGGCGTGGAATCACGTGGAGCTGACGTCACGGATGACGTCACATCCGGTCACATGACATCCGGTGACATCCGGGTCACTTCCTGTGACGTCATTTCCGTCGGTAATGTCATGATGCAAAGGTCACCTCATGATGGGTATAAATACGGGGGTTAATGACAGTGTGCGACATTCATCGCGCGTCATTTGCTCCGCCATGTCACGAGTTCTACGAGCCGTCCGTTCCCTTACATCCGAGGTGGAGTTACACGTCTATGACGATAAAGTCACGGTTGTGGAATACCGGGATGTTTGTTGGTCGGGTCTGGAGTCCACATCGAATACGGTTACCCTAACTGGTCCGCGACGGCTGGACCAAATTTGAACGGGTGATGTCTGGTGAACGGAACCGGAACCTCATCCACATTGAGAACGCCATCTACGTACACCGTGGACCGTTCTTTGCACGTCTGGGACGTTACCAGGACCTCACCCGAAGCTTCACCCTAGACCCTGATCTGTGGACGGCCTTGGAGAAGGTGGTGCCTATTGTGGACCAACTGTTTACACCGGACGACCGGTCAGCTGTTCAGTTGGCCTTGGCTCGTACCCCGAGTGACGCGGCGGCAGAACCCAATGCGCAATTGATCAACCGCGTCAAGGCAAGAGACTATGCGGTACTCACCTCCGTGAAATATGGAGATAGACATGGACACCAAATGCAAAAAAGATTGGTCAAGAGCAGCCAACAATGCGTTTGATATACGGATAAGAGCATACGAGAGTTGTAAACATATCCATAGTGGCTCCCCCAGCTTGGGTGTGTTGTGATGAAGGGGATACTAAAACGTGTAATACGCAATATGCCTGTTGTTGTTGCTGTCTCTCGGTTGTGTTTACATTAAATGTGTCTGCGCATATTGTTGCGACGAGAGAAGGTTTTCGGAGAGAACGTAAACGTGCTCGACATTGTACACGATTAGATTCAAACACAAACACAAACACGCACGCACGCACGCACACATACACACGCACCTGCGCGCGCACATACATCTTGTACCCGGTACCCTACAGGGGAGGGAACT
Source organism: Hanleya hanleyi (assembly GCA_036873755.1). NCBI lineage: Eukaryota > Metazoa > Mollusca > Polyplacophora > Lepidopleurida > Hanleyidae > Hanleya > Hanleya hanleyi. The sequence continues at coordinate 5,484 of JAVTVY010000483.1, forward strand.
CTACCAGGTAAGCAGATCGAACAGGGTCCTTTTCTCAACTACCTTCGAAACTGCCCTTCCTCTATTACTAACCGACTGCACATGCATTGACTTCCAACAACAACCACCCAAGTCGGACTTTACCCCACAAGCGCTTTATCCACGACTGCGCATGCGCAGAATGAAGCGACTTCCACTACAAATGACACCAGTCTGACTCCCCCCACGAGTGCTCCAACAGGGCATCAACATGACCCATTTGGTCCACGGGTGATTCATACGCCCTTCCCTATGGGTTAATGTATAGGGGAACATATGTGTCCAACGATGATTGTTGAAGAGAACAACGTAGGAGAGTTTTTGTAGGGTGAGGAATTATAAAAGAGTCGGTAGGTGGGAATTTTCATCATTCTCTGATCCACAGCCGACATTTTCTCTTGTACGACCTGCCAGAAGTAGATTACTGGTCAAAATAATTTACCACCAGACCTCCACCCACCATGCCTTGCAGTATACTTGTAAAACCTGCTCACGGGCACTAAATTGGGAGGGCACTTTACTGCGCCACGAACGGTTACTCCACAAGGGCGAGACGGAACAATGTAACGAGTGTGGTCAACTTTTCAAACGGCCCAGTCAGTTAAGAAAGCACCAGCGCTTAATTCATGGCCCGTCACCACGACTTGGTCGACAAATTCCCACTGAAGAGGAGCCCCGGAAGGTCGGCCCCACTGAAGACAAGCCCAAGGAGGCTAACGTCTCTTCCACCAGCTGGGGGAGAACATCGATGTACCGTCGTGTATTCTTAGCCGTAAAGTGCGTGCAACTGCGGCCTTTGAATGTCCCGTTGAACCTTTCGACGACCGAAGCCTTGGTCTCGTTGTAGGTGTGAAAGAAGAAGACCTTCTGGGCTTTCAGAAACTGCTGGAACGTTCTGTTGAGGAATTCGGTGCCTTCGTCGGTTTGCAAATACAAGGGCTGACGCCCGGTATTGAATATGTTCTTGAACGCAGCTACGACATTCGCCCCCGTTTTCGTCCGGATGAGTACCACCCACGCATACTTCGACAGGATATCGATGCATGTCAAAATATACCGATTCCCATCGTTGTGTTTGGCAAAGGCGCTCATATCGACCAAATCGACAATGACTCGGTTCCGTAGAAAATGGCGGCGGGCAGCTCGATGTAAGGTATAGGTGTCTTGTTGTTCGAGCCAATCTAGGACTTGCGATAGACGAATGCCGTGAGGTTTAGCGGCTCGGTAGAGGGCAGACAATGCACTATAGACTGCCGGACTTTCGGGGCTATAATATAAGTTTATCATCTTCTCCCAGCGCTTCATGGTGATGACTGATGATGGACCCAAAGAGTGTCGTGTATTTATAACGAGGTCGATGTTCCTGCCTGATGTTCGGGTTCTACCACCGTTGTATATATCCTAGGTTGAATGAGTCTAACAGGATAGTCTATGGTGTCGTCCTCCGACAGTGGACTATGAGTGTTAAGTGCCACATCTTTCACGGAAGTGAGTACCGGATAGTCTCTTGCCTTGATGCGGTTGATCATTTGCTCATTGGGTGCTGCCGCCGCGTCACTCAGAGTACGAGCCGAGGACAACAGAACAGCGGATTGGTCGTCCGGTGTAAACAGTTGGTCCAAAATAGGCATCACTTTCTCCAAGGCCGTCCACAGATCAGGGTCTAGGGTGAAGCTTCGGGTGAGGTCCTGTACGTAGACGGCATTTTCAATGTGGATGAGGTTCCCGTCCACTTCACCACAAAACACTCGTTTAATTTTGGTCCAGCCGTCACGATGTAGGGTAACCGTATTCGATGTGGACTCGACCGACAAACCCGACCAACAAACACCCGGTCTTCCACAATGGAGACTTTATCCTCATAGTGTAACCTCACCTCGCGTGTAAGGGAAAGGACGGCTCGTAGAACTCTTAACATGGCGGAGCAAATGACGCGCGATGAATGTCGCACACTGTCATTAAACCCCCGTACTTGTACCCATCATGAGGTGACCTTTGCGTCATGACGTCAGCGATGGAAATGACGTCACAGGAAGTAACCCGGATTTTCACTTGATGTCATGTGATTGAATGTGACGCCTTCCGTGACGTCATCGTTACGTCAGCTCCACGGGACCACATAACCTCGCCCTCAATACTACGGAATACTATACTTCCTACTACTTCCACACATTTTTATGACCGAAAACGGCCTATTGACTTTCGCCAGCGAAAAACACCAACACATGATAACATCGCCGTATACAATTGAGCATTGGTACAACTATTATGGAGTTTTATATGGTTAAAGTAAAAAGACAAAAAATTAAGACAATAACGGTGATATGGTGGTCATTTTGTAGATTTCAGTTGTCACACACGCTGCAAAAAACAAAAATTGATGCGGAGCTAACCCTCAACCTTTATAAGTTCCAAAATAGACGACTATAGAGTCTACAAGGTTATGCGCCAACTTTGGAGTTTGTGAGAATTTTGGGTCCATTCTTGGCATCAAGGCTAAAGTAATTCCCAAATTTGTGGAAGAATTTCAAGAATTTCGATGTTTGCATTTCAAAATGGCCGCCATCTGAAACCTCTTTTACCCGATATCTCATTACCTAAACTAGATATGAATATTATTCCAACGACTACACCCAAATTGTCAGGTTCAGCACATCACCCGGTGGAACCATTGCCGTCATCTGAAAGATATGTTTCAAATATTTCCTCCCCAACACGTGTGAGTAACTTCGTTCTTTTGTCTCCATCCACATTGCCAGGGTCAATGTCTCGGATGTTTGCACCATAGACGTCTTGACGACATGCAATAGCGGCCATCCTACATTCTAAGATGGCCGCCATCGAATCTAATTTGAACTCTGCACGAGATATTTTTAATTTAATCCAGTAAATTAAACCCACATTATTCAGGGCATGTAGATATAAGATAGTTCCACGATGATTTCTTAATATCCACTATTGTGATTTGCCTCTTAATGTCCACCATTGTGGACTTCAATATGACCGCCGCCTTAAACCCAGTTTTGTCCATATCGTGTTACCTATACGGATTATGAGCTTCTAGTCTACATGCTAGTTCCATCAGACCACTATACGATTTACTATTTGTGGCTGTCTGGAATTTGATGTTCCAATATGTTCAACCGCATATAGACCAAGAATGTCGATGTTTTCATTTTTATCATCAAAATCTAGTTTGGCCATATTGAATTTCAAAATGGCCTCTATGTTTAGACTATTTTAGTCTGTATCGCCTTATCTTAACACGTTAGAACCTTTCTCTGTCTATACCATCAGTTTCCAGGACCAAATCTCCAGATGGTGGTATAACCAACGTGTTGTAATGGCCGTCCACTTGGATTCTAATATAGCCGCCCTCTGAAACCTACTTTTGACCATGTATTTTTTATCTGAATCAGTCGATAACTGTGTTTTAATGGCTACACTTGTATGTTGAAGAACAATGCATGCGATCGGTGACACTTCATCGAACAGCAGCTATGAGCGTATCACTGTTGGTGTGTTTTATTTTATGAATAAACACCATACTGCTTCAAGCGTTGTGATCCACTGATTAACTTGGCTTAATACAGGAGGAGGGTGGCTAGCGATAATTTGTAGATCAATATGACACATGGCAGTGTGACTAACGTCACAGGACCTACGAAGTAGGGTAGGCATTAGGACTCCGACGCGCACTGAACTCTTGGCAATCCCCCCGCCGCAAGTTGAAATCCTGCCAATGATTTTCATAAAAAATCACCAGAAATTTTCATCAAAAGTAGGTCAGCTCAGAACTAATGCATCTTTGTGCAAAAAATCAAGGTTCTTATGTCAGCGGTTCTCCTTATTTTTCCGACGAAAGGATTCGGATGGACTCACTCTCTCACTGACTGACTGACTGACTACCGGACAAGATGGTAGCCTACTTCGTAGGAATAAATTTATTCGTGTCATCATCAGGAATACCCTTCTACTATATTGTTTGAAAGTTTCACAATCTCTAATTTACCTTCAGTCGTCTTTCTCCAACCATGGTTTGATAAACTCGCATCAAGCTTTGTCATTGTTGCAACAGAATACAGTTGGCTTCAAGAAATCCCTAGATAGTTGTTTTCTCTTCATTTTAATAAGTTTTACGATGGGTGTCCTTCATAGATTTATCAAAAAGATGCTTCTAAACACATCTTCCCACTTACCATAATTTACCCTGATTCACACTGTGGTGCATGTGTTCCAAGCAGCAACCTGATATATTTTGGACTGTCGAAATACCGTCATTTCACGTTCTTTGCCATCGCAACAATTGCCATTTTGGAATTTGGCAATGGCGGTGATCTTGAAATCTAAGATAGCCGCCATCAGATAAAGTCAATAGTGTCATCAGGTGATGCCGTGACCCTGTAAATATGGTTGTAGCCACTAGAATAATGTCCATAACTCGTTTAGGGAAGGAGATATTGATGAAAATAAGTTTCAGATTGCGGCCATTTTGGAATTCAAAATAGCCAGACTAGGGGGTTAAAATGCCCACACGTGTACACAAGCCCGTGGACTACTAAAATGAACAGACATTTTGTATTCTATGCTTTACTACAAAAGTCACGCATTGGGAAACAAGGTTCATCCAGAGGGCCAATAGCTAATATGCTATTCTCTATCACAAGGGGTAGAGACTATGTAAACAGCTGGATATGATCTACCACAGTCTTTCTTGATACCTGTGTTTTTAAGGTAGACCAATGACAATTTTTGGACTTTGGCGACCATTTTTTGTGGTTTTGCCCATTTTTTCTCGTAGGTTATCTCCTAAGAGACGGAGATTTCCTTTAACCCTATCTAGCCTGACCTTTTTTGGGGCCTGTCGTGGCCTGGAGAGCAAATGGCCCCCCTAATTATTTTTCTTACCCCTTAAGCTAGGGGGCTGAAACTTACCACACTATACCCTTGGGTCAAGCTCTACCAGAAAATGTAAAAAAATCCAAGATGGCCGCTTTGATGACGTCACAGTGACGTCATTTTCAAAAACGGCATTTTTTGGTCGATTTTTCGATCTGATTTTCCGCATTTTTTATTTATGCAATTTCTCCGCAAAAACAGCATGATAAATTAGTAAATATTGATGTGATGTAAAATAAAATAGTTTTTGCCCACTTTTCATTGCAGAAAAGCAGAAATTTTGAAGAAATATGACAAAAACATAACTTTTTTGGGACCCCACCTGGCCGCTATCTTGAATTTTCCCATGATCCTCTCCTCGGGGGTCATGCAAATAGGCGGAAAATGACCCCAATATGATAAACTATAAAGTCACGGAGTTTCAGCTCTCTATTTTTTGTCGTCCGGAGATAGCGCAGAAAGTTTGATAGAGGGGGCCATTTTGCCCCCCCCCCCCCACCCAGGCCAGGTAGGGTTAAATGTCTTGTAGCCGAGAATTTTGCGCAAAAACCATTTGATAGACATTGTGATTATCTTCAAATAATTAGGATATAAGATAAAGTTAAATACCGGTACTATATGTATTTTTCATGAATATACTCCAAAATCAGTCTATTCGCTATGTTTTCTGCGTTATCAAATGGAGCATGGGTCAATCCAATCAATATAGCCAATAGCTGAAATATGTACACGAACATATGTTTTATTTGTTTTTCCTCCTATATGTATTTCACAATTATAAATACAAGTGTTAAAGAAACACCAATGCTTCGTGAGATAGCTTCCAATTTTAAAGTACTTGATTGGTCGATTCAAATTTTCAACTGGAAACCCGGCATTTTCATTGGCTTGCGGGGTAAATTGGAAGAAAATCCAGCCAATAGAGTTGTGTAAATGTTCATTCTATCATCAGTATAATCAATAAAACAGTTGAGTCCGTGTGGAGACAAACTGTTTGTGTAGAAATATTTGTCTGGTGTATGATTCGAAATTACAGAATTATAACCTACGCAAGTTTATACTTTCATCTTGGATCATTTGAGCGATACCTGGAATTACTCCGTAACCACCTCTGCACGAATGCGGCTTTTTGCGACTACGACAATAGTCTCCCAATAGAAGCGCTCTGATTGGCTACTCTATTTTAAAGCGAGGATAGCCCTGGGATATCGTGTTTATTTACCTGAATCCGCGAATCGGTTAAGGAAGAACTAATAGTGCTTGCAGGGTTTTACCTAGACCTCTTTTGGGGCCTTTTACAAGCCCCTTCACAAAAAAATAAATGGTGATTTTGTTTCACAAAAAAAAACTAAATTCTTTCAAAATCATTATATTTTTAGTTTCCGTAGTTAGTCTTTAGAATGTTCACACACTAAAAAAGAAGAGAAAAAAGTCCAATATTCTAGATGAAACCATTACTTGTTGTGCCCATCCAGTTAAGTTTCCAAAAGAGTACCGTACTTTAAATAGTGCGCATGGTGCGGGGTGGACACTTGTGCACATGTCTTAAATGAACCCTGACTGAAATTTCTGCGGATGAGGCTTCCAGGCCACGTTGAGGCGAGACTTGAAAGCGTTGACGAAAGATGCAGTCACCACAATATTTGATAGACCATTCCATGGGTCCACCACCGTCTGACCAAAGGAATATTTCCTAACATTAAGTCGAGATCGTGGCTTTGTCCTATATAACTTCATATTATGCCCGCGAGGAACAGACTGTCTGGATTAAGGTCATCTTGATGCTGCAACACCTTGTAAGTCTGTATCATGTCCTGGCGAAGTCGCCTGTATTCCCGTGTGGAAAGGCCTAATGATCTAAACCTCTCACCATAGGTCTTCAACGCGACGAATCATCTTGGATGACCTGCGCTGGACCCCTTCCAATAGCTTAAAATCCTTGACTTAAGTAAGAGTTCCATACTGGGCTAACGTACTCTGGGTGCGGACGCACCAGTGATTTATACAACAGCACAAAACTCGTAGCATCCAAGTCCCGAAAATGATGCAAAACAAGACCGAGCATCTTTTTAGCTTTCTTCACACAATCAGTTATATATCTTTCAAAATGTAGGTTAGATTCGGTTGTCACACCCAGACCCATCTCGTAATCTACGGATTGCAGAACAGTTCTGCCGTTAGCTTGCCTCAGTTCGTATTGGAATGGTGGAACACGCCTCCCAATATGCATTATTCTACAAGGTTGAAAAAAGAGCCACAGTTTTGACCAGGTTTGCTTACGGTGCAGGTCTGTCTTCTAATTTAGAAATTCTAATAGAACATTTTGTGTCATCAGCAAACAAATCTGTTGAAATTACTGGCGTAGCCGACATGTCGTCTATATATACAACAAAAAGCGCGGACAATACCTTGGGGGAACACCAATACCTACTTTACCCTTGAAGATACGGAACCTTCCACGACGCACATTGCTGTCGATCCGATAGGAAGTCAGCGATTCATAATGCCACAGCCCTACGCTGCGAGTTTCCTAGCAGTATGAAGCCTAACGTGCGGAACAGTGTCATCTGTTTTGGAATTGTCAAGATAAGCCACTGCAATGTCGCACTCTTCATCTAGAGCCTCACTCCACCTGTCCAATACTTTTAGTATCTGTAAGGAGCAGGAACGACTAGGACAGAAACCGAATTGATTGCCCGATAGCAGATTATTATTATTCAGATGGTTGATCGTATGGTCTCTAATTAGAGATTTCATTGACTTGCATGGTACCGAAAGCTCACTGGACGATAATTAGCTGGGTATGACCTTGTTGTTCTGTTGTAGATAGGTGACATGTTCACACACTTCCAGTCTTGTAGCAGTTCCCTTAACGACAGCGACTTGGTAAACAATAATTGCAGGGGGAAGGCCAACTCAAGTTTGTCCTCTTTCACAATACGTGGGTGGATGTCATCCGGTCCTGGAGATTTGCCTGAATGTAATTTGCCCATTGTCTTTATAATTTCTGCCATTGTAAATTCGAAGAAACCAAGTGTTTTACAACACAAGGCTATTCTATAAATAACAACTTTTTATTCCTGTGGAACTGACGTTTCGTTGGAGATACTTCCAACATTTTCAAAGCTTTGAACAGGTTGGAAGTACCTCCAGCGAAACGTCAGCTTCACAGTAATAAAGTAGTTGTTATCCGAAGAATAGCCTTGCGTTACATACGCCGACTTCTAAATGCCTATCAAAGAAAAAGAGTTGTTCTGAGTTCATCTCCAGGGACAAAATGTGTTTCCTCATCAGTGAGAATCTTGATATACTGGGCATTCAGTACCCCAGCTTTATCATAACGGCTAGTCACTATCAGGCCATCACTATTCTGTAAGTCACCAACAAGATTTTAAACACTAGCTTTATTTCGTACGTAGTTCCAGAACCATATGGCATTACGTTTTGGTCCGAAGCTAGTTGCTGTCATAGACTCTAGGTGCCTGGCGCATATTGCTGGTAACTTGGTTGCGTACTTTTTTATCGAGTCCATAGTCCCTGAGTCTACGAGAGTGACAATAAGATTTCCACGCTCTGTGCTTTTGAGTAATAAGATGCTTGAACTCTGGCGTCATCCACAGATTCCCTCATGCTTCTCCATCATTAGTTGGATGGTTGTCGTCGTGTAGTTCCAGGAATCCCCGACATCTTTATCAACCAACATTGTTTGCAATCAATATTACCAAGTTCTTGGAGGATAGCATCGTAATTTGCGCGGTCGTAGCACCAGAGATCCCTTGGAGTAGCTGTGTCCATTGCTAACCTTACTTGAATAACCAATACACAGTGGTCGCTTTTTCCTACAGGCGGAACATTGTTGATGTTGTTCACCATGTCCTCGTCAGATGTCAAAACTAGATCCAGTAGGCTAGGGGTTTTGCCTTCACGAAAACGAGTGGGTTTATCCACCAGTTGTACGAGGAAACTTTTGTTAAAGCTACCAAAGTAGTACTAAGTTTTGAACATGTTGAAATCAAGGCAGATTATCAGATTTCACAACATCCCTATGGTCATGCAGGTAAGTATTATTCGTCTCAGTTGAACTCGGACTTCTATACATGCAGTCAATTGATAGGAGCCTAGTATTCGAAAAACGAATGTCAATCCACAAAAAAACTCTTGGAATTCAGAAGGCGTTGATGGACATAGATAATAATACCACTATGGCATGAATCCAACGTGAAGTTGCTGAAGGTCACAAATCAAATTAGAACAAACATCTCATCAGTATATACAAGTAGCGAGAACTTCGGAAGAATCTCAGTTAACACAACAATATCAGACGTCAAATCATTTGTGGAGCGTCCCAGCTCATTCAGATTACTGGGTAAAGAATCAGCGTTTGTGTACAATATTTTCAAAGTGCCGTGCTCGAAAACAGAAGTGGCCAGTGCTGACACATCTTACAAACTATTTACTGGCTGAACGCTACCACTGGTGCTAGGAATTCGACTGGTGTGGAGGTACTATCATTGTTGATACTCTAACGATTTCCCCTCTCCGTGTCACCAGGTTCAATGCGCCCAAATCTTGGCTTCATACACGATCGCCGTTTGAATGTGTAGTCAGATGCTAGAGCCAGACCTGGGAAGTTCCATTACTCCACCATGTCTCTTAACTTTCTACTATTGTCAAGCGTTCTGTTAACGGTCTAGTATGGTTTGGCGCCTTTTTTCACCCTATGGTCTGTCTTCGCGTATCTATGGTCTGTCGTCGCGTATCCGTACACACTGTAGGTTCATATATTCCTTATAGGATGCCTGCAGCTTATCAACATCACCCTTCTTCCTAGCGGAGGTTTCATCTTCAGAACTTCCTGGCAAATTAAATGCAATAAATGTTGTTCCTCCTTCAATCCCGGTCCCTCTCCCCCCGTATTAGCTCCTTTACAGCAGACTCGGAAATGGAAGTAGTAGTTGCTAGCGCTACTTGTTTAACTCTACGCGAAATGACGCGCACTTTGAGGTGTGGGGTTGGGTGTGGTGGGTTGGGGAACCTTTTTGAGGGGGGTGGGGTGACCTCACATTCATTAAAGCCCCATTTCCAGGCCTATTAAGGGTCGAAGCAAGAGACTACGACGACGACTTGAACATTTTGTTTAAAATAACAGTCAATGAACGAACGACGCGAGAACCAGGTTCTTAGTCTCTCCTGAGCAGACTGTCTGTACCGATACCAATCTACCAATTCGAATCAAAAAGCTGTCCGATTGGTTACTCTATTCTTAGAGCGAGGAGTTTGGATATAATATTGTACATATTGGGGGTGACGTAGCCAGGCTTGTGTGCAAGCAGATTTTTATTGTAAGTTTCATTGGAGAAATAGAGGTAGCACTGTTTCATTTTGAAATGTGCATATAAATGATTAATTTGAGATATTTTTGTCTAATTTACAAAATGTTCAATCCTTTGAACTGTGGTTTAATTATATTCTCTCCTTTATATGTTTACATGCTATCGAATACTGTGACAATGACTCGTGTATAGATTACATACCTGTCAATATAGCGTGACGAGTCAGTTTGAATTGAGCATACAAATTTTCATAGTCATGGTTCGTCAGACTGCCATAAAAACGACCAGCCGTGTTATTCTTAGCGGTTCCGAATCTCAATCTAATTACCGCTCCGAACTTTCGCTCATTAAACGCAATTAACGGGTCGTATATTTGATCTCTTCTGATTGTTTTAATTAAGATGATGGTATCCGTCTTTGTTTCAACATAAGAGGGGTTTAAGCCAGAAAATGTGATTACGGTAATTAAATTATCTCAACCCTTGTCAGTCTCAACCCTTGTGGTGATTTCTCCCATATGGCTTGAAGTAGGGTCATGAAAATTCACCCACGTGTCAATCTGGACACGAGGAAGATATTAACAGAAGAAAAATGAAAAATAACAAATTCATAGTTACATGTATTTTATACGTAATTTAAGTCAATGTGACTGTCAATCGAGCTTACCCCAGTTAAGAATAAGATCCCTAAATGTTTTAGAGTCAAATTGATCTGCACGTGTCAAACATTACAACCGGAGTGATATTAGCCCAATATAAAGTCAAAATCACCTAAGAAATACGGGAATATGAAATAAAAAAATTATATTGAAACTGAGTTGGTTAATAGTTTCAACTGTAGGTACTACAAGGGGAAAATAGTGGTTCGGTACTATTGTTATAGACACTTGTAGATCAGTTTGACACTGCCGTTCTGATACATAACTGGGTTAAGACTGGTTGACAGTCCCCTTAACTAACAGTACGTACAAAATAAAGGTAAACTGATTTTGTTTCGTTTTTTTTTCTTTCAATATCTTCCTTGTGTCTAGATTAAGAAACCGATGAAATTTCATGACCATAGATTGTTAAAAGATTGACAAAGAATGGAAATATTTGATTAATAATATTTTCGGGCATAAATCTTTCTTAAGAGACTCCCCATGTCATTTCCTTCCTGACATCAAAGAGATCGTCCTTCAGGTTATTCTTCGCATAAACTTGGCTTGCCTCAAAAGACGGGGAACAAGTTTCCCATGTCGTCCTTTCACTGGTTGCATTTCCTATAATAGTTACACAGAGCACATTTTCATACAGGGGTATGCACAGCTGCATATTGTTCTATGTCTAAATTAGTGACTTAAACCGATCTACATACCCCTCCCGAAATTTATCTATAATATTATAGAATACATTTCATGATATCCATTGACATCGTGTGTATGAATAGATGGGAAATAAATATATCCTTAAAACAAAATAAATATATTTTAGCGACACTCCCTATTGATCAAGCCAGTGTGCAAACTTTGCAGTAAATTACTACAGCGTGACAATCGTTATCAATAATGTCGTTCGTGCATAAATGAATATTTTTTTTATAAAATAAACACATTCGTTAGCTGCGTAGCGGGTATGTGCTATGTGCACATCTGAGATGAAGTGAATCTGCGGACATTTTATATGATTCGAATCGTAAGTTTATGCTTAATCATTTGTACCGATACCCTACACCAAGAATGAGATGGGGAAGCTTGGGAACCGATTGTGTTCCTCTTTTGCGAAGCAATATCCAACATTTCTTCGTATGCTTTTTGGTCTTCATCCAGCGAAATACAAATAGAGGAATGCTGTGTTGTAAACTTAGATTACCATTATTGGAATATTAATTGAATGACTTGAATAAAATCTAAATGATAGTAACATTTCCGATGGTATTTCGGAACGGTAATTTCGATCCCGTAAGGCACACAGCTTTCTTAATGGCGGCTGATGACGACAGATTTTATCTGACTGACAGAGGCATCAAACTCATGTTTATTCGTGAATATTTTCAGAAGTATAGCTTTCGAAAATAGTTGAAAATGGGCATTTTCGCTTTCCAGGATTAGATAATATAGGTAACTGAGTGAATGTTTAATCTAGAATGAATGCATCACCGTTTTGGAAGCCGCGGAAAAGTGACTGAAGTCTGTCCATAAATTTCCCTTTTTTATGCAGCATGTATAAATAACAAACTAAGCTCTACAAAATGACCATCATTACTCTGTGATATTGATAATATTTCACGCTTGAAATAATTCTCTCCATATAAACTTCAGTACTGATGTTTCATGTACCGGAGCTCAATTACAAAGGGAGACGTCATAATGTATTCTTGTTAGAGTTGACAAAGGTCATTGATGCCGTATAACGTAATAATAGGCGGTGAGTGTTTGTGTTGCTAAAACCCCATGCCCTGTGAAATTGCGGAATGACAAACCGCACATACCTCTATGACCGTACAAGGCATTATTTGTAGCTGGACTGGCACTAGTTGTGCCTGTGAACACGAAAACATTATGGCATCTCCCTGTGTAATTGAGTCGCGGTAAATGAAACAACAGTACTGGAGATTATATGGAGAGAATTAAAAATGTATTTCAAGAGCGATATATTATCAATATCACGGGATGGTGGTCATTCTGTAGAGTTCGGTTTGATTTGAACATGTTGCAAAAAAGAAAATTTATGCAGAGTAAACTAAAGATTTTTGACAAGCTCCAAAGTGGACGACTAATTCAAATGGACCGACTTCAGTAGCCGAGACGAATTGATAATTTCATTAAATATTTTCGAATATCTATTTATACAGGTGATAATGAAAGCAGAGATAGCTGTACTGGCACTAGCTGTACTTTCGGTTTCGGTGTCGGCAGGCAGGGAGGATCGTTTGGCCACCAAAGGTAAACATATAAAATATGCAGAATTCAACAGATCCATGGATTTGAGACGTTGCTCAGATTGTAACATGATTTATGTTTATCTCATCCGCTCATGGAATGGATTATAACAAATATATATATTTCACAATGTCTTAATGAAGCTTGATGAAAATAAAAACAAAAACATTTAGTTAAATGAAGAAATTCCCAGTAGTTCCAGAGATATGCTTATTCCGATAAATGCACACAAATCATCGACGACAGATGATATATGCAAACGAGACTGGCGATACAATCTGGGGCTCTCGATATAACCCAATCTTAGTCAATTAATTTCCCACCAACTCATCCCTAATTACACATCGCTTCATGAGATGGGGTCACTGGCTGTGACCCCAAGGTCCCACAGGCGACATGTAGTAATGGAGAGCCTCGATAAGCATGCTCTAAGCACAGTGGCTTGGGTAGCAGTGGGTGTCTTCGTCGATGTTGCTGTTGTGTTTATATATTTTGTTTTTCAAGAATATAATTATTTGCCACCTTTTCATACACCATAATGACAGTGGATGTCATAAAAATGTTTTCTATACGACCTACATCGATCTACATACCACTCCTCTAAAGCATTTTTATGACATCCACTGTCATTGTGGTGTATGAAAAGATGGGAAATAATTATATTCTTGGAAAAAAAATATATAATCACAACAACATCGACAAAGACACCCTCTGCTACCCAAGCCATGCACTGTGGCTCTAAGCAGCCTTCGCAAATTCTAGTCCTATCAAACTGAATTGGGTGGATGATTTATGAAGCATCCCGGAAAATATAACTATCATATTATCAGATTGTTTAAGTTAAAAAGAAAAAGTTCTCTTCGACAATTGGGCGAACCATATTTAGGAATCCCTATGTGAAGTTTCGTTTCATTTGTCTTCAGAGAAATCGAAGTAACCAGTTGTTTCCCAATGTTTCAGACATTTATGAGTCATATAATAACTAAAAATATTTTTAAAAGGTTGAGAACAGTTTTGATTAAAGTCGATTTGTAACAGCTACACGAAGCTAGAAGTTAGAAATAACTATCTCTCTCAAATGAAGGCAAAAAAAACGTCGCTTTTGCTAAATTAAGTCACGAATATATCGAACTAAGAGACATCTGCCATAGGTGACCAACAATATATATATATATATATATTTATATATATATCCGCATCAGATGATATTAAAAAACAAATTCTCGTCCTTATTTGCGTAATAATGAACGACATTTTTTGTTTTTTTTTGTTAATTGAAAATTAACCTATGCACACTTTCGTTTGAAAATCACCGTTACTGAAGATTTTGGAGTGTTATGATGAATAAATATAAAAAAAAATATTGAGCAAACGGGACATTATTCGAGAGGTAATTCTCACTGCTCTTTTGAACTGGACGCCTGAGTCAGTTCTCTCCCCAGGCTTACATACGGACAAACAAACTGTTCTGCCATCACACGTAATCAACTCTCGTCTATACATAAATCATACATGGAAACTTTGGCCGTCTACCATAAAAATATGTTCCAATGATTCTAACACCATTCTTTTCCTGTTATTTCGGTCTAATCAAAGTTTGAGAACATCTATCGAGTTTATTAGTGCCCTCGATGGTAGTGTCCTTTTACCATTAATTTTAAAGTGCTCCAAACTTTTGGAAACACATATTCGCAAAAGAAAATAAATCACCAGAATTAAATAATCAGTATATGTAAGTGTTACATGTAATAGTACTTGTGTTTATATCTTTTCTTCTAATACAGATGAATTAGAGCAAATGCTAAAACATTTGGAGAAGAACTGGGGTAAGTCTTTACATAAATCGATAAGCTCGTTAAATACACGGATACTCTGAAATTGCGAAACGCATGATAGTTTATGTCAATACGTTCCTGCCCGCTTCCATATACGTATGATCTGAATATCACACCTCCAGGTCTGATTAATGTTGAGCAACTTCCAATAGACACATTGTTGCTGCATGGCCCTTCTTGATGGACAACTTGTCCATTCCGTGTTGATTAAGTTATTTCCCGGAAACAAAATTTTAACTTGGCCCCCAGGTGGCGCAACCTACAGGCGGATCAGCGTGAAAAACAATCCCAAGCGAAATCTTGAGGCCGGGTACCCACATACCAAATTTGAAAAGAATCCGTTTAGTTTTTCATAAGTTATTGTCCGGAAATAAAGTCGAGCGAACGGACGGATGCACAGACGCGCGCACACACGGACGCACGTCAATACTTCGGGCGTCGGGGATATTAAATGGTTTTCATGTAATATAATTGAGGAATCATTAAGTTGGAGCGGAAAAAAACATTATCGGCTATCTCACTGATAGTGATCATCAGATGTGTACATGTGTAACCATTTCTTTTTACAGAAAAGGAAAAACATGACACCACCACTGAACAACCGAAGAGGTAAGGATCAAAACAGACACAAGTGTTAAACATACATGTACATTTTTTGTGTTCTGTGTTTTAAATGGGAAACGCCATAAGTTGTCTCATATATGCAAATAATATCATTCTTGGATGTGTCGTCTTCTTGATATTCGCAGGTGAGATCTATATATTGTCTGCTGTGTGCAGTCCGCCAACAAGAGGATGCAGACACAGACTTAGATCTCTTCGGAGAGACAATGAAAGTTCTGGGGAACTCAGCGTACGGCAAAACCGTGACCAAACAAGATCGGCACGTCAACGTTCACACTTGTGATCTTAAGCAAGCCCAAATGGCGCATGAACTCACCGCTGTTTCGTTCGATCGACGACACTGACGAAACTGACATAAGAAATAAGACATACATAAAAAGACCCTCCGCTCCAAGTTGGTTGCATGGTGTACCCATATTCCAAGTTAAGCATTCTTGGTGAATTTTTGCTCGATTTCGTGGACGTCTTCTTCCATCTGCCAGATTGGCAGCTCCTGGGGAGGGATACGGATTTACGACTACATGGCCGTCGCCAGTGCCGACCGAGAGTCCCTGGTGAAATCACAGCTGTGGAAGCGCCAAGCAGAGGAATGCCTTCGACAGTTGCCTCGCTGACACCTTCTGAGTGAACCAGTGAGGCCAGAAAACCCACTTCTGCTATATAGCAAACAACACCAATGGATGATTCGATGCAACTCCAACATTGACAAAGCTCTATACCTCTGTGTTATACAGAACCAGACCCGTGCCACCGAGACCACCGAGTGTGTGACATCGACCACCAATACGGCCATACATTCAACAGAGGGTTGCTTTAACTTACTTTTATTCCAAGCATCCTGGACGACGGCGTGACCAAAATGTATCTGGATATCTGAACCAAGAAGATGGACAGGCTCATAGGAATTGTCTCCCTACTGCCACCTGTAGTGAACCACTATTGTACATATGTACCATATATATGCATATACTTGTGAGCGTTATAGTCAGTTGATTGAGAATGACCGAGTGGTATATTACTATTGTCGGCGTGGTTGTAACAATGTGAAAGTCCGAAACTTGCTTTGCTCTTCAAAATTTCTTCGCATTCCAAATTTCTGAAAATATATCTATTGCTATTGCCGATTTTTTTAAATATACACTGGAGATAGTTTGCTTAATTCGTTAGTGAAATTAAGTCATCGACGAAGATCAACGGATCACTACTGTTAGGTAATAGTTATATTTGTTCTGACAGTTGCATACTATAATTAACAGAACTGTTGCGACAGTTAAACCACGACCACCACCACCACCGTCACCTCCGCCGCCGCCACCACCATCACCACCACCACATTCGCCTCATCCGAAGATAGGTATTGGTCTCCTTTGAAGTAAACATTCTTAGTTCTTAGATGTTTGATTTGTTCACAAAATATATTTACTGTGTTCATACGATATATGTAAAATGGTAGACCTGGCACATAATATGACAATACAATATCCCAGGGATTGATAATTTAAAAAAAATCATTCTTGGAATTTAGGCCCATCACATATAAGCTTGTATTATGGCTTGCAAATATATATATGTATACTTTTAAGCGTGATAGTCGAGGATGACCGAGTGGTAATGTACTATTGTCGGCGTGATTGTAACTATTTAAGTCCGAAACTTGCTTTGCCCTTCCAAACTATTGGATCAATGATAAAATAGGCAACATCGCATTATAAATAGATCATAGTAACACAGACACGCCCTTTTCCATCGTTTTACAAGTTTTGATGTGTATTTCTATGAAATATGTATGTCAAGCATTTCTATTTTACCATTGTAGTTGACAATATACAGACGGAAGATAGCATTCTGGATCAGATAGTGAAAGTTATTCAACAACATCAGCATCAATCAAAGTAAGAATTCTGATTGGTCCTTCTCTTACAGACCTCTTACAGGTCTATGGTAGTTCGGGTTAAAAATAACCAAGTCTTCATGTCTTCGTTCGTTCCTACAATACGCCATGCTTCCTCTTATTGAATTTACATGTACAACCCGGGAACACAAGACTCCAGGCTCCTTACGGCTCCATCCGGCAATAAAACAAGCCCTCCCCACTTTCGGTCCACTTTATTTATAGAGTTCGGCAAAGCGTCCGATAGCCGCGAGGAGCTGATGTGTCTGCGATCAATCTTCAAATATCAGCGCTCGATTGAATTTTCACCAGTGCCGTCATCTTCGTACAGGTCACGTGATCGGTACTCTGCGACACATGCCGATCACGTGACCCGTACGAATAGTAATGAGAAATTCATTCGGCAGTTGAGGTTTGAAGACTGATTGCAGACACATCAGCTCCTCATGGCGATCAAATTATTTACCGAACTAGGTAAAACTAATGGTCAGAGAGTGGGAAGGGGTTGTTTTATTGCCGGACGGCCCATGGAGCCGGGGTCTCGGATTGTATACATGCAAGTTTAATAAGATGAAGCATGCCTGAGAAGGAACGAACGAAGCCATGTATTCTTGGCTAGGTTACAAAAATGATATATCGGTACATTCAAACGATTGTAACGCACAACTGGTACTGAGTTGAACAATTAACCTTTATATCCATATGATTTTGTCTTGATTATACTCTCATTGAACACATTTCGAGCCCACAACCTTAATTCAAATAACTTGGTCGCCAGAAGCCATTGCAAACACACATACCGCTCCTACCCCTGGTTTCGCTACCTCAGGATGGAAATTATAGCCAATATCGACTTTCTACATATTTTTTGAAAACATTGTAAAATTATTTTAATATACATGACTTGATTTGAATTGAAATTGGCGAAAAGCAGTCTATCAGCTTCTGGTTTTTCTAGAGAGTAGTGTAATGTTATGTACTACATTTTATCTTAAATCGCCTTAGCACATGACACATTTCTATTCCACAAAGCGAAAGTTCAAGCGCGCTAAAATAGTGGATACTAGGACTATTTCCTTCGCTAAATCAGTATATTATATGTATATACTCGTCCTTTTAGTGACTATTGTAGACATAACCTAGAGGATCATAAGATAGTCTTTCAAGATCTTGCATGAACATCTACAATAAAAGCGTTTCTGCGATACAAATCACCACAGGGATCAGTTTGGGTTGTTGTGGTATTTTTAGAAATATGCAGTCAGTATATTTGTCTGTGGGGTCATAAAATCTCTACGCTGGCATCGTTTTCCATCATCCTTTTAATGTTGCGTTTAATTATATTTATTTTTATCATCTCACCAATACCATATCCCTACAGGTGTTGCATGACTAATTGACCAGCTTTGTTTTATTTGGTCGAAACTAGTCAACTTATATTTCAACAGTTTAATGGTTGTTACGGAGATTCTTTGCTCATCTACACAGGATGCCTCTCGGTGCTTCTATTAGAATGCTCTTTTGCAGCAAAGAGCTGACCAAGCTGATATATGGCGGATTTAATGAGATACTTTCCAGTGTCTCTGTTTCTGAGAAGGGTCTTAACTAAGGTCCTCTTTTCTAATAGCACTCGTCAGATTCGACATTTTAATATCCAGCGGTCGTTCATAAAAGAATTTCCGAGTCATTATTCGGAAGACCTATTTCGTATGACAGTTAGCTCCAATTTTGCTGAATTCTTGGAGGCAAATTCGACCAGATAGAATCGAAGCTGGTCTGCATTTTTGATTTTTGAGTCATACTGTATGTAAGAATCACGAGACAATGTATACAATAACCAAGTCTGGGAAAACAATGTGTACAGATTGGTCTTTTCAGCTTCCTACTTTGAATTGCCGTAGAAGTAGAAATTTTGCTGCACCAATAAATAACATATATTCGTCAGTAGAATCTGGTGTGTTGTGAATGTTCAAAATGCATCATTAGTACCAAAAACATATATATATTTTATATTTTCTTGAAGGAAACCTGAAGTGGACAAAACTGTCGCATCTACAGGTATGTATGCATACATCTTTTCAAGGATATTGGCCTAGTGAAAAAGGGGGTTATACGACAGCAATTTCCGTATTAATTTACTAACCTTCATTGCTAGGGAATGTCATACGTCAGCCATATTTGCCGCGGAAACGTCCTGAAACCACCGGGGTTACTAGAAGTGTTCTGGAGGTTTTACATGTACCAGAATTAAGCAGGACTATTTCACCACAGCGTATTCCATGCATGTTGTTAACAACATTTACGTTTGACCGTTCGGCTGATAACATGTATGTTTGTGAGAGGATGTTTGGGATCAGGGCTATATAATAAATGACATCCAGCAGTGATATAATTGACAAGACATATGGAGATATCAGTTCGACTGAGAGTCTGCTAAGAGAGATAACTCTGCGATTGGACAAACATGTCGACAGTTATACCGCTCGCTGTTGGATACACGACGATAGACGCAGCGCCAGTAAGGATTAATATACTTTCCAAGTACGGCTGAAGAATGTCCGACTAACACAGTAGATTGAATTGCAACACTTTACTCAGACCTTGATAACAAAAGCAAACACAACATACAGGAGCACTAAACCGGAAACCTCGAGATACCCGAGAGGCGCATGCGCGAACCAGCGCAGACTAATAACTATGAAGCAATACAACTAATATTATGCAAAACAGCATTACATAATGGCGTAGCCACTTTTTCTTCTGTCTTTCTGTATCGGAATTAGGATGAGAGATAAGCAGTTGCTACAAGTGCAGTAAGACTACAAGTGAAATTCTGTTCAAATGAAAAATTAAGGCTCTGAGAATTGCGTACGAAACAATGATTGTAAAGTCATTCTTTTGGAAGATGTCAATTGACATAAAATGTCATGGGTCTTAAAGAAACACCAATTACAATGTAGAATATGTAACGTAATTCTGTCAAATGTTTCTTAGAACACCGAATAGTGAAAACATTACAGTTTAAATCCTACTAGATAGTAAACTGCACTGTGCAGTACTCGAACCGTCATCGGGTTAGACTGCCCTCAGGCTCTGGGGATTATTCTGCCCCTTTAAATGCCCCTTAAGGTGAATTGTAAACCACACCAGGTCGAAAGCACAGTTTTCACACACTAAAGGTCAGTAACATAATCCGAGAATCTAGATGGAGGCTTCTTTGTACGGAGTGAACGACGTGGGCTGTCGTAACTGGCTGATGGAGTTGGAGATTCCAGAGTAGGAATTTCATGACTAGATTGAGCTTCAAGACTACCAGTGTCAAGGTTTATCGGTGTACATTCTGTTGAGACCGTGTCACTACTTGCTTGGGGTGGCTGCGATAGCACATACGGAATGTGTGGAGGGTCTGGCGGCCGATGTTGTTGCATTGGGCGTTGATCTTCATCAGATGAATCATCATCTAGTCTGTGTCTTGTGTGATGGCTTAACTCCGACGATATCGGTACCATATAACATTCGGAACGCTTGACTCTGTAGGATGTACTTCGAAGTTGTGATCCACGGAATTTCCTGATATTACACCATGATCCCTCGACCAAGACAACAAGATAACGATCGCGAGCTCTTGACTTGTTACGGTCGGAATACAAATACACTAGATCACCAACCTCGACTGGTGTGGCTTGTGGAACTTGGCCCAACGGAGCCTTAGATCGTTCGCTGCATGGATGGTTGGCTGTGCGTTGGGCGTGTTGCTCTAGGATAATGGTATGGTCGTGGATGGGTAACTGGGTGTTGGTGAATTGATCCCGTTGGGTCCACATCTCACGAGCCGACAATCCTCGGCTCCGAATTCGAGAGTTAAGACGTGCTACTGCGACAGACAAAGACAGAGGAGTTAAAGTACCGCAGACTGGATCTTGGCGGAGGATTTCATCTTCTAGCTCTTGGATGGCCCTGTCTGCGACGGGGTTCTTGTTACGGTTCTTGATGCGACCAATTTCAATACGCAGTCTGTGGTGCAGGAGAAGCTCGTCGTTTACCAGTGAGGAGAAAGCAGAAGCCGGATCAGTACGTATCACAGCTGGGGGGGCATCGAGTGGGCGGAGATCAATACACGACCTTATCAATGCGTCACGTAGACACTCTCGACGCTCACTTTCTACCAAACATGCAACGGTGTATGATGTTACACATTCACGCAGGACAAAGACAAGTTGTCGTTCACGCTTCAGGATATCAGCAGAGAAGGATATTCCAACTGAATCTGGTGGATCTGTACTGGACTGCTCAATGATGGTATGAGGAATGTTTTTGAGAGATGAGCATTGATGGCATCCACTTGAGACACACTCTATAGACTTGTCCATGTCCAACGCGAAAAAATACCGTTGGACTACTAGTTTCAGTTGGTGCGCCGAAGGATGGTCTAGGTAAATGTGTAAAGCTGTGAGAAGACCATCAAGGATTTGTCTTGGAACGACGATGCACTCACGAGAGGCTACAAATGGGTCATTACGTCGCACAACCAATAGGCCATCCTTGGCAATAGTCACAATGTTGAGATAGCGCTTGATGTCTCTGATCTTTGTGAGTTTTTTTGAGGGTCTAGTGCCCTGAACAAGATGTGCATGGGTACGACGGAGGTCAGGGCATTCCGACTGCAAAGCCAACCACGCGGCTCTACTAGTGAATGGAGGTTTGGTATTACCCGATATGATATCACGTGTATTGGTAAGACGTACAACCGAGTCCTCGATGCGTTCGACAAACGAGCATACCTGACACGATGGATTGTCACAGTCGATAGCATTTCGGCTAGCAAAGTCAGATGGGACGTTAGCAGAACCAGCGAGGTGACGAACAGAAGCCTGATAGCGGCTGATGATGGACAGAAAAGTAGATACCCTGGGGCTAGCGGAGAACTCTCCACGGCATAACTTCTCGTAAGCTTGAACACAGGGTTTGCTGTCGGTCAGTATACAGGCATTATGCTTTGACTGAATGATGTAAGGGCTGAAGTGTTTTGTAGCCACTGCAATAGACAGGGCCTCTACTTCACAGGGGAGCCACGATCCTTGCTGTTGGCGTAACTTGGCACTGAAGTAACCTGCCAGACAGGGCTTTCCACTACGCGTAACATACAAAGTAGCGCCTATTCCCCGTCGCTTGACAGCACCGTCAGTTACAATCCAGATCTGATCGTCAGGACGAGGTAACGTAATGGTTTGGTTTGAAGACAGCGCGGATTGTGCCAGTTTGAAAGCATGTAAGAGTTCGTCATTCCAGTTGATTTTATCTGTTGATTGGCGACCAGAAGTGGCGTCATCTAGGGGAGATAACAAACTTGCGCATTGAGGAATAACTCGGGAGAGAACTTTGTAGGCGCCAATAAATGACCGAAGACCATACACATTCTCTGGAGGAGTACAAGTAGAGAGAGTGGAGATGCGGTGTGGACTGGCACGTATTCCACCTTCGCTCCAGATCCATCCTAATATTGTAGCCGTGGTCGGGAAGATAATGGTTTTAGGAGCAGAGAGACACAGATTGTTGTCGTTGAGCGCCTGTAACACCCGTTTCCATGTATGGAATAGCTCTTCAAGTGTATTTCCACCGCAGTAGAGGTCGTCGGCTAGCTTAGCGACTACACCATCCTGAAGTAAATCTCCGAAAACGCGACACATGAGTTCTTCTAGGGCTGTTTCAGAGCCAGGCATGCCCATCGCACATCGGGTGTAGACGCGAATACCACGATAGGGTGTAGCGACGCCGCAGTATTTCATTGAGTCCTTTGACAAGGGTATTTGATAGAAAGCGCTCGTGAGATCTGTTGTAATGATGTACTTCCACTGGGCAATTAGACGGAGAGTAGAATTCACGTCGGGCATTAAGGACGGTTGTGGCTTGGTATAACGACCAACGTCGGCAAATGCCGTGACAAGACGAAAACTTCCGTTGGGTTTCTTCACTAGAAAAGACGGATTAAGGTATTCAACGGAAACGTCGATATCTTCA
Source organism: Hanleya hanleyi (assembly GCA_036873755.1). Lineage (NCBI taxonomy): Eukaryota > Metazoa > Mollusca > Polyplacophora > Lepidopleurida > Hanleyidae > Hanleya > Hanleya hanleyi. The sequence goes on from JAVTVY010000483.1 coordinate 29,022, forward strand.
GGGCAAGCGAATACTCCCATGTTTTCCAAATCATCAAACTTCTGTTGTAGTTCAACAAGTTTATCTTTTGAATATTGTGGAACCCGACCTTTTCGTTGTGGGGGTTGGACCGGGCCCATATTCACGACTCCTTTGAGTGGACCCGATGTACCATTGTATCCCTTAATAACAGGGTCGAAAACACTGTCATATTCATGGAGAAGGGTTCGGAACTTGTCTTTGTAATCTTGTGGCATAGTATTGTCTGGGTCTAATTTCACGGAATCAGAGTGAAAGTCATTAGGCTTAGATGTGCTTTGAGAACTCAGAGACGATGGGACATCGGATTCGGCTGAAGGTACAAATACAGGCTGAATTTGACAAAAATGTTCATGTCGCTTGATCTGTTGGGGACCATCACTGTGATTAATGATACGGATTCTTCCCGCAACGCTAGAAACTAATTCAGGGGATGGCCAGGCTTGAGAGATACTCGAGTGATCAAAACGAGTGTCAAGTCTTGGTTCTAATGCGAAGGTATCATCCGTCATTGTGGCTAACTCGGTAGGAAGGTCGAGTTCAATGTAATCCCCAGGCCATACTGTTGTTGTAGAGGCAGGTGCACGTAAAACAGGTGCACGTCGGACTGTATGCGATGGAGACGATTTATCGCCAGACCCGTAGTGGTAAGTAGATCCATCCTGGAACATCACTAAATGTTTTGCTGGACGTACTGCTATGTCATTACATTCCATAAAGGGGGTTCCAGCGAGTACTTCGACATCCAGGTTTTCTACCACTAACCCTTCGAAAGTGAGATGCAACTTGTCATGAACAATGGTGAATCGTGTTTCACCTACTACAGTGAGCGGTGATGAGCCATCGGCTTGATGTGCAGACTGTGAACTTTTCGTGAACGGGATACCCAGACCTTTAACTGTAGATAATCGTATCATATTGCCAGTTGCTCCGCTATCAATAGTGACGCGGGTGACATGGTGCTTGTAAAATGCATGTATATACGGAGACTGGCGAACTTGTACTCTGAGGGCGGCGGGTTCAGGAATACTAGCAGTTGGATCACTATCTCCAATATCCGAGTCCTCATCTGTAGATTCGTCAAGTAACGTTGCGACTTGTCTAGCTCGAGCCATATATTTTCGGTCACGGTCGGGTAAGTACTTGCACTCACTGAGGAAATGTACGTCTGGTCGGCCGGCCTGCTTGCACAACGGGCATGACTTTGGGGTGCGCGTACGAAAATTCTTTTCTTTTTGTGAGTTAAGGTAAGACGATTTTTGAGTGCCGGAAGATCCTCGAGCAGCAGTGCGCATGACTTTTGCGTCCTCTGCCATATGGATCTCATCCAGAAGGGAAGATAGTGCTTGTGAAATTTCTGGTTTTATTGACGCCAATGTCCTGGAGCGTAGTTCGGTACCATATCGTTGTTTAATGAATTTAGGAAGGTCAGGGTGAATTAAACGGAGCCATGTTAGGATGATGAAATTTTCAAGTGAAGGTGTGAGTTCTTCGTCTTCCGTTATTTCTTCACCGTGATGTAGAATCCCGCCGTCTCTGTGTAATAGGTTATCTTCCACAAATGCCATTAACCGTTGGAATAAATCCTCGGGACGCTCGTCTGGTTGGAGGCGAATTTCAGAAAAGTCTATGAAGTGTGCACCTGTAGACTGAAAACCGTAGTGCAGGCGTATAACCTGCCATATGTTATCGATAGATGTTGAATTTTTGACGATGGTACTTCGAGCTATAACGGGGCAGAAGTTTGCAATTTGTCCCAACATCAACTCTAGCATATTGACCTTTTGGCGGGCGGTACGACGTTGTGCTACGGGAACGATCTCTCCGTCATTAACAAACCCGCGTAGCGGGACATTTCTTGTTCTTTTAGCCCACTGTTCCCCCTCAGTCAAAAATGGGGCGAAATTGACGTCCAGTGATAGAGTGTATAATAGGTTCTGACGCCAGTTCTCAAAGGAATTGACGGTCTCATTTTTAGTGAGAGACCATTGTTTTGGTGCTCGCTGTACGTTTGCCATATTTTGATACGCTGAGAATGCCGTGTGGTAAAGGGCTTACTTACGGTTGCAACAGCCTGCTGTGTTTCCAGAAATATGTCCCTGGTTAGACGGTCACGTATATGTGAAAACACTCAGCGACAGCCTGTACACACGTGGGAAGTAGGTCAGTATAAGGCAACAATGAAATCAGTCTCTTTACTTTAGTTGTGAGTCCGTAAACGCTGCCACCACGCCAGTAAGGATTAATATACTTTCCAAGTACGGCTGAAGAATGTCCGACTAACACAGTAGATTGAATTGCAACACTTTACTCAGACCTTGATAACAAAAGCAAACACAACATACAGGAGCACTAAACCGGAAACCTCGAGATACCCGAGGAGGCGCATGCGCGAACCAGCGCAGACTAATAACAATGAAGCAATACAACTAATATTATGCAAAACAGCATTACATAATGGCGCAGGTTGCATGGTGAAACCCTCAGTTCTCGAGGAGAGAGATAAGGAGGTATATGGACTAGTTTGAAACACAAAGATATGAAGGAAACAAATATAAAGATTAGCTAACAATCGCTTCTTTCGTAAAGTAATATATTAAATGCTTTACGAACCATGGAGGGATTATGATACAATGTCATCCACTTATGTCGATACATTGTATTCATTTGTAACTATTAATTTCCTTACTATCTAGCATCTCACCGTTTGTCTATCCAACTTCCATCTCTCTAATAATATTACTACTGGTTTTCTTATTCTGAATCGACTTCTAAATGACATTATTTCTCTCTTGATACTTATACATGTATTATCTCTCTTATCACTTATATTAATCGACTTATCGAATAGACATTCCCGCATCTTAACAGTCTGTGTGAAAGTTTCCTCATATCAAAAAATTTCGTTCTGAATCTTCTCATGTTGTAGCTTGTGTCAGTTAACGAGGAGTTCGTTGTATGTTTGACGTAAAGTCTTTCTCTTCCCCGAAATATAATCTTACTTGGCCATTTAACTCGATTCAAATTCTTCAGATCCTGGACACGATTACTTCGCTATAGGCTTCTCCGACAAGTTTCCCAAAATTCTCTTCCAACATATTATATTCAACATGCTCTTTAATAGGTTGATCTTTCTTTGTAAAAAGTTATTCTTCTCGCTCACTCTCGTCATTTGATGAGTATTTATTTAATGCCGTTCCTTTCCACCCATGCTTTGGTGAATAATCAGACCCGGCCCTTCTTTGGAATCATCTTCACTCTTTTCGAATCAGTGTGAGGGTGGAGCAGGACTGCCACCTGCAAATCAGCTCAATCGCCTTCGGTACCAGTACTCGTCTTGTGGGAGAGCAGTCCTATGCTGGAGTGTGAGTTGGTAACGTGCGCGAGACCGGAACTGGTGTTGAAAAAATCTAGGTCTCATGAATTGATAATGGAATTGATGACAGTGTTTGTAGCCATCTTCGTCTGGTATTAAATTGGTAACCAATCTGCAATTTTCCTTCACAT
>JAVTVY010000484.1:0-35930 GCA_036873755.1 Hanleya hanleyi
CGTTCCTTCTCATTCACCAAACGCTATATAGACGATCTTCTCGCTGTGGATAATCGCTATATAAATGACGCAGTGAAGGATATATATCCACCTTCACTGAATTTGAAGGAAACTACAGATAACCCTACAGGCACATCTTGTTTAGATCTCTACCTCTATAAAAATGAAGCGGGCATTCTCTCTCGTCGACTTTATGACAAAAGAGATGATTACAATTTCGACATCGTAAACTATCCCTTTCTGGATGGTAATATTCCAGTGGGACCTGCATATGGCGTATACATATCTCGCTTAGTAGCATTTGCTAGATCCTGTGTTAAATGTGATGATTTTAATCAACGTCACAAAACATTGTTGCAGAAACTTATAAAACAGGGCTATTCCACCAAGCGCCTCCACTCAAAGTTTCTCAAATTTGGCGATACATATCGCATGCTGATAGCAAAATACGAACGTAGCGTGCAAGATCTATGGCGCTACGTTTCGTAACTTGTGTCTAATTCCGCTTAACCCGGGGCTAGGGGCCGTATGAACCCATGTACTTCAAGATCCTCATGGTACTCTTATGAACAGTCACAATCAAAGCGTGACTGAGATACATCATTCTTTAGATGACGACTTTACAACGAATTATGGATTAAGAATACTGATCAGCGATACGGATTTGATATTTTTGGAACATCATGATGTCTTGCCAGCATCATTGAAAACTGTTGACCGCTTCTCTCTTGCAGGAAACAAGCCTATGTTTATGTATACTATGATTGTCTTTTTGAATTTGGTGCTAATACTGTTATATGGAATAGGTCTTTGGATTATGGACGCGGATATTCTCTAATGGACGACGGCTGGATTATGAATGACGGACTAGACGCTTGTAATTCTAAGAGAACCCATCTCGGCCATTACAGACAACTTTCCGGATTTATTGAACGAGTGCAGATCAGCAAATTAATGCTGATACAAGATAACAACCTGGTTAAGAAGTTCTCGGGAAGGAAGTTGGACGAAATTGATGTCAGTGGTATGTTATAAGCATCGTTTCTATTTTGGCCTGTACGGCATTGATATCCTTGCGCGACACTTGGAATATCTTGGAATATCTCTTGGAATATGTTGCAAATACAACAAGTTCAAAAGGGAGTTATTGTGACTACTGATAGTAGACCATTTCCAGGTTTTCATTGATAATGAACAATAGATGTGATGTTTCAGTACTGGCTTGCAGATTTGCTGAGTTTGCAGAATTGTTGCAATTTTCATTATTATTTTGGTTTATTTTATCAAACCATCATGAGGACTCGTCAGCATTCATTGCTTGTCATTCTTTGAGTTGCATAAACCTTGCTTTACAAGTGGTTGGCGTCTTTAAATGATAAAAAGTAAGTGAACATGAATACAGATAAATTTGATTTTTTCAGGCAAATTTCATATATTCTTGTCCTTTGGAGAAATAATATTCCCAGACGAGGGTGCTAGTAACGATGCGGCCCAAGCGGATGACGTCCTACAACCTCACAAAAAACGAAGAACACAAGCAGAGGTTGAACTCTGTTCTCCAGATGATGCCGTCAGTTCTCGAGAAGATGTCCTCCAACCAAAGCATCGAAAAACGTCTACACGAGTTAGGTGGACTGAAACTGAAGAAGAGGAACTGAAGTCATACTTTTCCAAGTACCTCAGAGCAAGGGTCACTCCAGGAAAAGTTGCTTGCCAAAAAGCCATCAAAATCAGTAAAGAAAAAGGAGGCGAGCTTCATCGCCGTTCTTGGCATACAGTTGTGAAAAAAATTTCTGCAATGAACATGAAAATGAAATCTTAATGCAAACATTTGTATTCTGATTGGTCTAAATAAAGACTACTTTGCCTATATTTGACTTCCATATCTTGACTTCAATCTCTTTACAGGGTATACCTGTCCTGTAAGACAACTTCAATCGAGGACACTTTGCATGCAATACTGATTGCAGGCATGGAAATTTTCCTTCAATAGGCTGATTTCAGACTTTTTTTTATCAAAATTTTGAAAACTGAAAAGTCAGTTCTGTCTGAAATGCCAAAAAATGCCATCTTCCTGGTAGGGGATGGAAAATTTCAGAGTTTTTGAAGTAGATTTCAGACTTTCTCAGTGGTAACAATTCCCATGCCTGTGACTGTCATTTCCAATTCAGGGATGTATTGTTTCCCACGTACTGTGAACAATTGAAAAGTCACCGACTTGCCAGGTTCGTATTGGCAAGTGTACAGTTCTGTTCACCCCTCGTGTGGCTATACTGATTATGTTTTGTGTGGCTATACTATCCATGCCTTGTGTGGCTGTACTGTCTATGTCTTATGTGGCTGTGCTGTTCATGCCTTGTTTGGCTATACTGTCCATGTCTTGTGTGCTTGTAATTTCCATCCCTTGTGTGGCTATACTGTTTATTCTTGTGTTACTGTACTGTCCATGTATTGTGTGGCTATACTGTCCATGTCTTTGTGTGGCTATGCTGTCCACACCTTGTGTGGCTATACTGATTTTCTTGTATGGTTATACTGTCCATGCCTTGTGTGGCTATACTGTTTGTCTTGTGTTCCTGTGCTATTTATGCATTGTGTGTCAGTGCCGTCCATGTCTTGTGTGCATATACTGTTTGTCTTCTGTGGCTATTCTTTCTATGCCTTGTGTGACTATACTGCCCACGTTCTGTGTGCATGTTCTGTCCTCGCCGTCTATACCGATTGTCTTGTGTGGCTATACTGTTTGTCTTGTGTTCCTGCTCTGTCCATGCATTGTGTGCATGTTTATCAATATGTGTTGTGTGGCTATACTGTTCATGTCTTCTGTGAATATGATGTCCATGCCTTGTGTGGCTATACTGTTTAACTTGTGTTTCTATACTATTTATGCCTTGTGTGGCTGTACTGCTGGTCTTATACTCTTCATGTCTTGTATGGTTGTACTGTCCATGCCTTGTGTGGCTACACTGTCGATGTATTATGTAGCTGTTCTGTCCATGCCTTGTGTGGCTTCACTGTCCATGTCTTATGTAGCTGTACTGTCCATGCCTTGTGTGGCAATATTGTTATGCTGTATGTTGCTAGGCAGGTCAGTGATGTCATCAAATAGGTAGTCGGGTCTTCACACTTGTCCAGTCTCATTTCAGTATGGAGGATGTGTAAGTTTGGAATATACAGTAAATATAGAATGTAGAGAAACGGAAGTGAAAGTCTATAAACACTGTAAAACTCTTGTGTGGCTATACTGGCATTCCTTATGTGGCTATGCCTTGTGTGGCTATACTGTCTGTGTTGTGTGGCTGAACTGACCATGTCTTGCCTTGTGTGGCTATGCTGTAAATGCCTTGTGTGGCTATACTATCCATGTCTTGTGTGGTAATACTGCCCATGACTTGTGTGCAGGTTTATGCCTTCTGTGGCTATACTGTCCATGCCTTGTTTGGCTATACTGTCCATGTCTTGTGACAATTCTGTCCATGCCTTTTGTGGCTATGCTGATTATGTCTTGTGTGGCTATACTGACAATGCCTTGTGTGGCTATACTGTTTGTCTTGTGGCTGTACTGTCCATGCGTTGTGTGGCTATACTCTCCATGTCTTGTATGGTTGTACTGTCCATGCCTCGTGTGGCTACACAATCCATGTCTTATGTAGCTGTTCTGTCCATGCCTTGTGTGGCTACACTGTCCATGTCGTATGTAGCTGTACTGTCCATGCATAGTGTGGCTACATTGTTATGCTGTGTGTTGCTATACTTTCCATGCCTTATGTGGCTGTACTTTCCATGCCTTGTGTGGCTATGCTATCCATTCCTTGTGTGGCTATGCTGTCTATGTCTTGTGTGGCTGAACTGTCCATGTCTTGCCTTGTGTGGCTATGCCGTCCATGCCTTGTGGCTATACTATCCATGTCTTGCGTGGTTATACTGTCCATGCCTTGTCTGGCTATGCCATCCATGCATTGTGTGGCTATACTATCCATGTCTTGTGTGGCTGTACTGTCCATGCCTTGTGTGGCTTGGCCATTCATGCCTTGTGTGGCTATAAGTGACATGGACAAACAGACACATAAATACATAAGTGTGTGTACAAGTTTGAAAAAGCCACACAACACTTTTCAGCTAGCCACACAGAGCAACACAACGTATCAACCGTGTCCGTCCGTTTGTCTGTCCGTCCCTAGTGTCCGGTCTATATCTGGGACAGTTTTCTATCTACAGTTCTAATTATTGGTGAGTGGATAGCCTACGGGGAAACGATGTGTCGCGTACCAAAATGAAGGTCGAGGTCAGAGGTCAAAGGTCACTGGCCAAAAAAAAACCCAGGAAATCACTGAAGTGCTCGTGTCCGGTCTATACATTTGAACGTTTTCTATCCACAGTTGCAATTTTTCGTGAGTGGATGTGTCGCATACCAAAATTGAGGTCGAGGTCAGAGGTCAAAGGTCACAATTGCCTAAAATCAGGAAATCATTTATCATTGACAGTTTTCTATCTCCAGTTCTAATTTTTGGTGAGTGGATGCTCTAGGAGGAACGATGTCTTGCATACCAAATGTAGGTAGAGGACAGAGGTCAAAGGTCAGTGTGACAGAAAAATCAGGAAATCATTAAAAATTTCAAAAAAATTGTGAGTGGATTAGGTTGGGAGAAATGAAGCGTCGCATACCCAACAAGAGCCCAAGGGGCTTCAATATACGCCCATATATCTGGAATTACACTGGTCTGAATTTCAAGGTTGTTTAATGGCCTTGATCCCAATTGGTAGCTAGCAATCCAGAGAACGGTCTACGATTTTGTGCTTGTGAGAATGTATCATATTTCACATCTTATATTGAATGATAAACTAAAGTGGTCTTAACTCTTGGTAACTAGGTGACCTTGAAACAAGAGCTGAAAGCTTGCATATCCCACACTGAAATCGACAATAGTCAAACACAAGAAAATAGTAGTTTCCCTTTAAATGAATTCCTTTCAGGCGAGAGAAAATTGTTCATGAAGGAAGAAAAATGTGAAGAAAGTGATGAGTAAACCTTTGTTCTCCTCGTTAAATTAATAAATGTACGGTTTATATTTCACAACAGTTTAACTGAATGTAGCTGTTTCTTACATGTATCAAACATAGGAGACAACTCCACAGGACAAATGTCATATACATGTAGGGGAGACAACTCTGAATATTCCAACCTGACGCATATAGTTAGCTAAACTTGATTCAGTTTTGGGGGACTGTGACCTTGGTCTTTGACAAATTGATCTCAAAATGAATATGGCTCCTCTTTGCCATGCAAGTAAGGTATACCCAAAGTTTGGTACCAATTCATACCTTGAAACCAGAGACAACAAATGTTAATGGATGATTGGACAGAACGCAATATCGCATTACATGACCTCCTCTTCGACAGGCATATGAAAATGTTTCTTTTAATGATTTCTTGAATTTGAGGTCACAATGACCTTGACCTTTGACCCACATTTTGATCTGTAACACATCGTGTCCCTTAATGTATCTACTGCCCCAACAAAAAAAGCAATTTTTAATGATTTCCTGATTTTGGGTCAAAGTGACCTTGACCTTTGACCTTGACCTGAATTTTGGTACATGACACATCATCTTCCCTCAATGTATCAATGGACACAAAAAATCATGATTTTTAACAATTTCATAATTTTGGGGGTCACAGTGACCTTGACCTTCGGCCTGACCTAATTTTGGGGACACAGTGACCCTTGACCTTTTGGTATGCAACACTTCATTTCCCCCTATTGAATCCACTCACAAAAAATTAGAAATTTTTAATGATTTCCTGATTTTTCGGTACCACTGACCTTTGACCTCGACCTACATTTGGTATGCAACACATCGTTTCCCCCTAGGACATCCACACACTAAAAATTAGAACTGTAGATAGAAAACTATCAAGGATCAATGATTTCCTGATTTTAGGCAACAGTGACCTTTGACCTCTGACCTCGACCTGAATTTCGGTACGCGACACATCGTCTCCACCTGATGTATCCACTCACAAAAAATTGCAACTGTGGATAGAAAACATTCAGAGATATAGACCGGACACGAACACTTCAGTGATTTCCTGTTTTTCAGGCCAGTGACCTTTGACCTCTGACCTCGACCTCCATTTTTGTACGCGACACATCGTCTGCCCGTAGGGTATCCACTCACCAAAAATTGGAACCGTAAATAGAAAAGTGTTTCAGATATAGACCGGACACGGGGGACGGACAGACGGACGGACGCTCCCACGGACAGACGGACGGAAACCGCCATCACTTAATACGTCCGCCTTTTTGGCGGGCGTATAAAAATAGGTCAAGATCAAAGGTCAGGAAAATATTAAAAATAACATTTTTTTGTGTCAGTAGATACATTAGGGGGACACGATGTGTCACCTACCAAAATGTAGGTCAAGATCAAAGTCACTGTGACCCCAAAATTGTGAAATTGTTAAAAATCATGATTTTTTGAGTCGATTGAAAAATTACAGGGAGCTGTTTCGTCATGTACCAAAATTTAGATCCAGGTCAATAGTCAAGGTCCCTGTGACCCCAGAATCAAGGTCAAAGGTCAGTGTTACATTGTACCTAAAAATCAGGAAATCATAAAGAATTACTAATTTTTTGTAAGTGCATTCAATAGGGCATACCAAAACTTAGGTCAAGATCAAAGATCACTATTACCCCAAATTCAGGAAATTATTAAAAATAACATGTTTTTGTGTCAGTAGATACATTAGGGGGATACGATGTGTCACATACCAAAATGTAGGTCAAGTGACCTGGTCAAAGGTCAAGGTCACTGTGACCCCAAAATCGTGAAATTGTTAAAAATCATGGTTTTTGTGTTCATTGAGAAATTACGGGGGAGACGATTTATCATCTACCAAAATTTAGGTCAATAGTCACGGTCACTGTGACTCCAGATTCAAGAAATCTTTGAAAATTACTTTGTTTTTGTGTCAATAGATACATTACTAGGGGGACATGATGTAGCACATACCAAAATGTAGGTCAAGGCCGAACGTCGAGGCCACTGACCCCCAAAATTATAAAATTCATAAAAATCATGATTTTTTTGTGTCCATTGATACATTGAGGGAAGACGATGTGTCGTGTACTAAAATTTAGGTCAAGGTCAAAGTCAAAGGTCTAGGTCACTGATCCCAAAATCAGGAAATCATCAAAAAAGAACTTTTTTTCTGCCAGTAGATACATTAGAGACATGTGTTACATACCAAAATGTGGGTCAAAGGTCAAGGTCACTGTGACCCCAAAATCAAGAAATCATTTAAAGTCCCATTTTCATATGCCTGTCGAAGAAGAAGTCGTGTAATGCGATGTTGCATTCTGTCCATTCATCCATTAAAGATGTAATCAGCCTCAAAATCGATGGATTTTGTAAACTCTCCCCCATCTGTTTTTCAGCAGCGAAGTTTGCTAAAGCATCATAGGTATTATATTTGATGATAGTGGGATTGTCATATACAACGAATGCAAGAATATATCGCCAGAGAAATTTGAAATTCTGCCCGCTTCGACAGGTTTTCTGTATCGCCATTGAAATGTGCTGTACGTGGAGAGAAAAATGACGTCACGCGAGTGACGTAGCGACGCTCACGAATCTGAATGCTGAACAGCTGCAGTCATGGGATAACGTCATGGCTCGTGCCTAAGGTTCGGTTGAGTAGCAGAGCATACGTAGTCAGAATGCACCACACGTGTAAACGCTTGTTGACAAGGCTGTCGAAAAATAAATGGCATGCCATGCCGTTTATTTTTAAAGACAAATTCCTTCTATTTTCTCGTGAATGGTGGAAACAAGTTTAGTTGTTTATGGTCAAATGTGTTTTATTTTGTATCTGTCATGACACATGTCACTTTCATGTAGTTTGGGAGAGATCGATTTCAGCCTAGATTTGAGGCTGATTACATCTTTAACATTTGTTGTCCATGCGATATCTCTAGTTTCAAGGTATGGAATGGTACCAAACTTTGGTTTTTGACGTGGGCCGTGGATGTAGACAAGGTGATCCTATTTCTCCATATTTATTTTTGTTATGCGCCGAAGTACTTGGTTCAATGATAAGAAATAATGGAAACATATCCGGTATTAATATAAATGGTATAGAATTTAAGATATCGCAATATGCTGACGATACCCAACTCATATTAGATGGCAGCGAAATATCCCTTAAAGAAACAATTAAAACTTTAGACTTATTCTATAAAATATCTGGACTTAAAATAAACTCGGAAAAGACAAAAGCAGTATGGATAGGCTCGCTCTCGGGCTCCGACTTGAAACTATGTCAGGATTTAAAATTAGACTGGGACAGTGAATTTACTATGTTAGGAATATATTTCTCTGCAACAAACTTTAACAATGTGGCAAAGGTTAACTACTCAAAAAAAATGGATGATCTTAAAAGAGAACTACATAGATGGAGGTTAAGAAATCTAACGCTCCTGGGAAAAATCACGGTGATAAAGTCTATTGCTCTCTCAAAATTCATACACCTTTTTCTTGCCTTACCTAATCCGTCTGCGGAAATTATAAAAGAAATTAATACATTAATTTATCATTTCTTATGGAATGGGGGAAAAGATAAAATAAAACGAATACAAATAACCCAAGATTACAAAAATGGGGGGCTCAGAATGCCTAATATAACAACTCTCATTGCTTCTCTGAAAATGTCTTGGATCAGACGATTGATGTCCGACACGCAAAATTGGAAAGGCTTAATTAACGGCGAAATACTTGAAAAACTGTCAACATTAGGAGCGGAATTTATACAGTATGTGACAAAGAACAAAATAATCACAAATAATTTTTGGCTAGATACATTACAAGCATGGTACTGCCTTCGAACGAAAAGCAAAATTTCCGGAATCCAAGAAATATATGGGGAAAGTTTATGGTATAATCACAATTTTAGGCATAGCTATCTTTATATTGCAGACTGGTATAAAAAGGGGATTAGACATATAAAAGATATTTTAGACACCAATGGTGTTCTATTCAGTTTTGAAAATCTCAAAACTATGTATCTAGTGAAGGGAACGTTTTTGGACTATGAAAATCTGCTTAAAAATATACCCAAAGAATGGAAAGATATCCTCCCCTCTGGACAATATAGCAATTTCCAATACATGCCCATTTTTCCAAAACAATTCAAAATTTTAACAAGGCAAAAAAAAGGATGTAGAATATTTTATGAAATTTTAAATACTCAATCGAAGTTGAAATCTAATGCCGTCATTAAGTGGGAATCAATTTTGGGGATACAAATAGATTCTTACGATGATTATGCAAATATATTTCATTGTACCCAATATAATAAATTAAGAGACATACAATATAAGATTATTAACCGTATACTTCCGACAAATTCCTACTTAAACAAAATTGCTTATATAGACAAGGATACTTGCGACATCTGCGAGAAAGAGAGAGAAACTATTGAGCATTTATTTATTTACTGTGCTTACGCAAAGCAACTTTGGTCAGACCTGGAAGGTTGGCTTAGAGGTGAGCATGAGAGGGGACATAACTCCAAAGGCAATCATTTTCGGTTGGCATGCAAATCAATGTGCGCTTAATACACTTTCTATGCTCACAAAGCAATATATTTATCAATGCAAATTTAGAAAAACAAAGCCTCAGTTTATAGCCCTTTTGAACATATTTAAGAAGCACTATTCTGTAATAAATTACAATGCGCACATCCAACATAATGAATCAAAAATCGACAAAATATGGATTCTGTTTAAAAAGTGCCTGGGACCGCTGATCGCCTTCGGAGTTGAGTGATTATAATTATCTAATTTGTTCTTGTGTATATACTTTGATAAAGAGCTTATGGGACTTCAGCTTTAGGCCGTGTGCCAATATGTGATACAGAACATATGAGGATTTGTATATATATTTATGGAATAAAAAATATTAAAAAAAAACAAAAAAAAACAAAAAAAAAACAACTGTGGTTTAGGGGCCTACCTTACTCGCATGGCAGAGAGGAACCATACATTTTGAGATCAATTTGTCCAAGGTCAAGGTCACAGTCCTTCAAAACTGAATCAAGTTTAGCTGACCATATGTGTTTGGGTGAAATATTCAGAGTTCTCTCCCCTACATGTATATGGCATTCGTCCTGTGGAGTTGTCTCCCATATTTGAAACAGCTACATTTAGTTAAATTGTTATGAAATAACTAGGCCCATGGGCATATATAGAAAGGTGGTTCAGAAGATAAAAGTTGTTGCTTGATTGAGGGTTGGGACAGATAACATCCATTGCAAGTGAACTTCTCTTTGCATAATCTAGATTTTATTGCACTGTACTTCCATTTGTAAATTAGTGTTTTGTAATTTATGGCTAACAGGAAAAATAGTTTTTAACTGATTGTGATACCAGAGTATCATTTTCAGAGACTATCGATTGACTGGCTGCAATAGTGGAGATAGTATAACTCAAAAGAATAGCTGCTTCCTGAGTAGCAGATTTCTTTTCCAGAGTTTCAATTCAAAATAGTATCTATTTGTTTGAAAAAGCCCCCAAAAAGCACATGAAAAACTGGCCATAATACCAAGCTGATCCGTATGTAGTGGTAATACTATTATACATACATGTAAAGCCAGTACTGGCACTGAATTAGAATTAGAACACATGAATGCATGAAACAATAAGTGGCAAGACATCCATCTCAGAATATTTCAGTTCTCAGACATGTCAGATAGTATTATTTCTAAGTTTAACTTCAATTGATTCATTATTTTCACTACATACATGTACCTATATATCTAACACCAGTCCATGTGATGACCTAGTTTTAGCTTGACCATTGATCAGAAACTAGACCCAGCATAGATACATGTACAGCCCCCAGAGCTATGGTAGGGCAGCTATTTACACATGTACATGTTGCCTCCTGAACTGTATTTCTCCAAGCTGAGGTCAATGTTTGGAAGAGTGACCATAGCAGGCTTCCATACTCTAGTGCGTATTAATCTGATATCTTGAAGGAAAACAATTAACAGAGTATTATTTAATACAGGTAAGGGATCAAGTACATGCTAAGTGACTATATATAGGCCTACAAAGCCTGTCAACCACTAAAGGATAACTATTCTGGTCTGAGAAAGAATAAACAGTTTGGAACTATTTTTATACGTGTACTTCGGACAACCCTGAAATCAGAAATTTTCTAGATAGCATAATAAAGGTGAGACAACTCACCTTTCTAAAAACCATACATTTACTAATTTAACGGAGAGAGGGGTCCTTTATGACATGTATAAACTTCATACCTGTTTATTAACTCAAGAACAAAGGTTTACTTCATCACTTCCTTCTTCCTTCATGAAAAATTCTCTCGTCTGAAAGGAATCCATTTGCAGGAAAACTACTATTTTCTTGTGTTTGACTATTGTCGATTTCAGTGTGGGATGGGAGCTCTCGGCTCTTGATTCACGCTCAACTAGTTAACAAGAGTTAAGCTCGTTTTAGTTTATCATTCAATATAAGATGTTATATATGTTACATTCTCAGAAGCACAAAATTGTAGGCTAGCTACCAATTGGAATCAAGGCTGTTAACCTTAAAATTTGGACCAATGTAATTCCAGATACACGATCGTATATTGAAGCCCCTTAATGGCTCTTGTTATAATTTTGCGTTCCTTGTTTTGTGAGGTTCGTTATTTACTTTCCCGTTCACACCGTCACTCTCGTATAAATTGCTTGCCTGCAAGAGGGGATGCAACTCTAGCGGATTCAGCTCTTCTGTGTGCGTCGATACAACCGTTGTGGAGAATGATGTGATCATGAGTGCAACAACAATCCTCTTCTTGAAATTCCAATGGCGACCTAGGCCTATCATTTTTTTTATAAATCCACATCCGAAAACCGTCCTTAAATATCACTCAAGTTACTTATATGGGTTTTGTTTACAGTTTTGGAGTATATAATGAAATAAGTTGTCAGCTGTGGACAATTTCCAACGTTTTCCGATGTTTACTCCGCTGCATGTACTGACATTAACAATACTATTAAACAGCGTGGTAGCTAATAAAGACACACTTGAATTCTTCACGAATTGTTTTTTCCTCGTTTTTCGTATTTGGATTATATTTTCTTTTTTTCTCCGTACTAGAGATATTTGCCCTCTTGCCCTCCCTCATATCTACACCTTAAGATATACACACCTTAAGCTTGAATCAAGCATTGGAAAGTGCATACAAAGTTTGAAATATATGTATTAAGGCAGTGTGACGTCACTGGACATAAATATGATTGGAACAGCCCACCATAGAAAACCATGCTTTATTTGCAGTTTACTCTGTGTAATAAAATTGTAAAAAATTACAATCAATATTTTCCGACACTGTTCGCAATGGTCTTTCATTTGATGGAAACTTTAGTTGAGGGCTTACGATCACTTTAATCAAATTACTTTCACTGAATGCAGTCATAGTGGCGGTCATTCAGGTGACCTGTTCTGTTATTTGATTCAGCATAGAGAGATTGAAATGTTTTCATATTTGCCGAGCGAAGCAAGGCGAATTTTTTTTTCTGAAATGTATTTCCGCATGTCAGTTTGACTCATTACAGAGCATTGATGAAAGTTTTCATGAGAAAAAGGAGGTTTTGAGTAAATTAAGGAAACTATAGGAATGACTCAAAAATATAGGAAATATAGCGGAGGCACTTGAAGGCCTGTATTGACTGTTTTCTGCTATGACTTCTGAATATCATGAGAACAAATATTCATTAGAATTATTCCCCTTTGACCGTGAGCTGTGCCTGGAGATTGATTTTTTCCCTATCCATCGTTCTTCTATGCGAAAAGCTAATAAGCGGTGTCTGGACTGATGTAATTTTGGTGGTCGCTTGTGTTGGACTAGGGAATTTCTGTATTTTTTTTGGAAATACTGTCACCGTTATATTGGTGGATTTCATGGAACGAAGCAGCAATAGTATTTCGGGGAAATGTCTGACAGGAACGTGGGCCGTCGAAAGATAAACTGAGGGATGTCCTGGTAATAGACTGCTGTAGAGCGAAATAACTGGACTGTAAATCTGCATGGATCTCTGCATGAGAGTGGTCTTCCATGGTTACTGAGTACTATTTACTGGTTACTGATACGAGATACAGTGTGTTAACAAGAACTGATTCTTCAACAAAATGAAAATTGTTACGTTGCTGTATAAAGACGAACGTGACCCTGCGTCACAGTAATACTTGGGCATGTTAGTTGCCAATACGGTACTTTTATTGATTTCATAAGTCATTGATATACATGGTGTATTTTCTGCCTTAAAACTTTCAGTTTTGCTTTTGCGTAGAAGTCGCGACGATGAGTCAGATATAGGGGCCAAATCGTGGTCTCCGCAAATAGACGAACACGTTTTCTCGAAAAAGGTGGTAGGAGTAGCTTGATGGCGTATTTAGCCAAAAGAATCGGGTTATCATGGTCATATTTGGTATTGCTGAAATCCCAATGGCTATAGTCAGTTTTCTGGATGCATTACATTAATCTACCCATCGAAATACAGGTAGAGATAATCAGCGAGATAATTCTAGCGATATGTTTGATAGATTTGATCAATTTTAACCTCATTTTGGACGAAATAATCGCGTGGGGCAACTGTAATCAATGCATATATGGCTTTTTTCTCAAGTGTATGCTTGGACCAGTTCAGCACCTTCAATTTGGAGCCAAATATTGAGGCGCAGTTAAATATTTGGTAATTATACATTCGTTTTATCATCTTTGATCACCAAGACGCGCATTTTCTGACTCAGCACAACATTTTAGTCTAGAAAACATGCTGAAACCCTTTGGTCTCCGACGTACAATTAAGTGCCCGAGCTCTTAGACTAACAAACTAAAAGGAGTGAACGTGGGTCGAAGCGTTCAAGAAAGTGAAAACACTGAAATCCCAGATATCGATGCATCAAACATGTCAAAAAAGATTGAGGCAGCTACTAAGGACGCCACGCTAAAGGCAACACTCAAACACATGGGGCTGGACGCTGCAAAACAATTAGAACTAGAGAAGGGTTTGGACTGAACTAGAGAAGGTTAAGACTATGGAAATGTTAAGACATAGCAGAATCAAAATATGAGGCAATTGTCAAAGTGGAACAAGAAGATGGATATGGATGAGACAGGCTCCTTGTGTATATACTTGCTTTTCGTGCCGTCGGATATAGATCCGACGGCATGAAGCAAGTATATACTGAACGATATGTACAGAATACTAACGTTCGCACATCTCATTCGTCGTGAACAGTTGTGCACACAGCTGCGAATGTACCAACGTGTGTAGCTGGCGCTAGTCAGCAACCTGGAATGACAATGCATTCATTCTCGTCTCATGAAAGATAAATTTGGGTCCGTCTCTGTGACGATACAAGTATATGTTTCAACCTCATGTTACATGGACATATCCCAGTGTATTACCTGTGACAGTGCCAACGTCAAGCGCAAATGACAGTTTCCGTTATGCTCCAGATAGACATTTCGTTCCACAAAACCGTGAAGCGGCTACTAGGTCTGAAGTTCAATTTCTGGACTTTGTAGATTCGTTCGCCGAACAAATAAATCTTGGGCGACTATCCAAACCGGAACCAGGTATATTTACAGGAGATGCGCTTTCGTATCCCAGCTGGAGGGCTGCGTTTGAAACCCTTATAGAGCAAAGAGGTATTACACCCGAACAAATAGATTTCCTGGCTGATTCTGCGAATGAGGCTGTTGAAGGCTACTTTCTTCTCAGTACTGATGATGCTTTCGAAGAAGCGAAGCAACTGCTGAGACAACGATACAGGGACTCATTTGTAGTAGCCAATGCGTTCCGTGATAGACTTGATGCTAAGTCCCCACCCCCCCCCCCCCCTTGATGGTATAGCCCTACGAAATTTCTCTGATTTCTTGCGGCAGTGCAATACGGCTATGCAGACCATCGGGAGACTCCATGTGCTCAACGACGATCGTGAGAATAGAAAGATGTTAAACAAGCTTCCTGACCGGTTGATCCCCAGACGGGCCAGAACTTTTCGCAGATTGGAAAGAGAAGAAATGTTGTTTCCCTTCGTTCAAGGAATTCGTAACTTTAAGTCAAGGAAGTCAACATTGCATGCGACCCAGTGACATCTTTCCACGAGAGAGAGAGAGAGAGAGAGAGAGAGAGAGAGAGATTAAGATTTAAAGGTGAACTGAAAAGCTTTTCAATGCTCTGTTAAAATGTCATAAAACAAGAACTTCTATAGTTGTTACAATTATATGTGGTAACAGTTCTGTGGGTTATTGTTTTATTTTGGGTATATGAGAAGTCAAAACTTATACCGAGAGCCAGAACTTTTAAAAACGTCATCGCTTGCCTCCCGTTGTTTTTGGAACGTCATGACGTTATAGTGGTCCTCGTTCATTCATCCGACGTAGCATGACGTCACATTTGAATAAAACTTGAATGAAGGGGACCACTATAACGTCATAACGTTCTACAAACCAAGAAAGACAAGCGATGCAACTTTTCAAGACGGATTTATAACAGGATAACTTAAATATTGTTATTAGTACAATTTTGCAAACTATATTTGCCCCAAAAACGTATAAAAGTTATGTCACATAAGACAAGATGTATATAAGCAACAATTTAGATGAAATTAAAAGCTTTGCATTTCACCTTTAACATCCATGCTCTCCAGGAGGAGGAATAAAGATATGGAAAACTAAGTTTCTGTTTACTGTGTAAGAAGGGACATAAAACTCGACGATTGCATTACATTTCTTGACAAGCCCTTATCGGAAAGAAAGGATTTCGCAAAGGAGACAGGTCTCTGCTTCGGATGCTTGGGGCAGGGGCATCGGTCCAAGTTCTGTAAGCATAAAGAAACTTGTCAGAGGTGTTCGAAGAGACACCCTTCGTCACCACACGGCGATATTAGGGGAACAATCCAATCTCAGCTGATAAACCGAAAAATAATCAAGAGACTACTGTCAAGTCAACGAGTTCACGCACCAAAGTTAGCCGTTTGGGTGGCACTACAAACGCCAGTAAGTGCTCTATGATTGTGCCTGTCTGGATATGGTATAAAGATCAACCGGACAATGAAATACTGGTATATGCACTTCTGGACACACAGTCGGACACAAACGTTCATCCTGGAGGACAAGTTGGATTCCTTAGGTGTAACTGGACCACATGTGAAACTGCTATTGTCCAATGTGTACTCTAATTGTGATAATCCTAATGCGCACTACTTTGTATTGCCCAATGTTATATCATGAGGTTGTGATCGAGCAGTTGATTACCCCAGTGAAGGTGGATGGAACAGCCCATAAGCGATGCTACGACGTCACAATGGATTCCATTTGCGGCCTAACTGAAAAGACCAATGTTCTTCTTGATCACAGTTTAACTCGTGTGAAAAATGATGTCGCCACAGTCATGATGATGAATTCTGGGACAAACCCCGTTACTCTGTCTAAGGGTACACAGGTAGCTTGGGCTGAGCAGGCCCATAACGTCATACCATTGCATCAGGACTGGTCAATTTCCCCAGAGTCCACGTCGGCCATGCAGAACGACCATACACATCGGGTCGCATCAACCTCACCAACTTCACCAGCCAGTTCTCTTCCCGATGTGACTGCTGCCAACTTAAACCCAGATGACGAGTCCCGGTTGACCAACCTGCTGAATAAATTCAGCGATGTCTTCTTCCATGATCATCAGAGGTTAGGGTGTACAGCTCTGACGTCTCATGTTATCGACACTGGCGACGCTCACCCTATCAAGGACCACACCCGCAGGATGCCATGGGCATTGAAGGAAACGGTCCGAACACAAATTGAGACCATGGAGAGACAACAGGTGATTGAACCAAGTGATAATCCCTGGAGATTTCCGATAGTTCTTGTCAAGAAACGCGATGGCCAGATCCGTTTATGCATTGATTTTCGAAAGCTAAACAGCGTTACTAAGCGAGACTGTTATCCCCTTCCCAGAGTGGACGAGACCTTGGACTCACTTTCGGGTGCTTGCCTCTTCTCTACGTTAGACCTCGCCAGCGGATACTGGCAAATCCCACTAGATGACTCGGCAAAGCCTAAGACAGCATTCGCGGCCCCAGATGGGGGTCTGTATCAGTTCCGTAAAATGCCTTTCGGGCTGGTGAATGCCCCAGCCTCGTTTATGCGGCTGATGGAGATGGTCCTTCGCGGTCTGCAATGGCAAATTTGCCTTTTGTACTTGGATGACATCATCATTTTTTTCCAAGACATTTGACGAACACTTAGACCGCCTAGAACAAGTCTTCCTCCGCTTGCGAGAAGCAAACTTGACGCTCAAGCCGACAAAGTGTCAGCTAGTCAGGAGACAAGTGTTGTATTTGGGCCACCAAATCTCCAAATCGGGTTTAAGCCTGGACCCACAAAAGACTTCTGCTGTATCCAACTACCCCCAACCTGAGAATGCTCAAGAGGTTCGCAGTTTTCTAGGGCTCGCGGGGTATTACAGGAGATTTATCCAAAACTTCGCTCATATAGCCAAGCCCTTAACAAGACTCACCGAGAAGAAAATCCAGTTTGAATGGTCCACCGAATGCGAGTCTGCCTTTCGCACGCTGAAGGATGCCCTAACGTCAGACCCCATTCTAGCATTCCCTGACTTTACCAAGCCCTTCCAACTCCACACAGATGCAAGCATGCACGCCATAGGCAGTGTGTTATCACAGGTGCAGAACGGGTTGGAACGGGTTATTGCCTACGCTTCCCGAGCACTGAATCCCGCTGAGACCAACTACGCAACAATACAAAGAGAGTGTCTGGCAATTGTATGGGCCTGTCGTGTATTCCGTCCATACCTATACGGACGAGAATTTCTCCTGCTTACAGACCACAAACCTTTGGTTTATCTGCGCAACCACAAGAACGTAAATTCAAGACTGACAAGATGGAGTCTGGAACTAGAGGAATTTCAATATGAGATCCAGTACCGAAAA
Source organism: Hanleya hanleyi (assembly GCA_036873755.1). Taxonomy (NCBI): domain Eukaryota; kingdom Metazoa; phylum Mollusca; class Polyplacophora; order Lepidopleurida; family Hanleyidae; genus Hanleya; species Hanleya hanleyi. The sequence goes on from JAVTVY010000484.1 coordinate 18,027, forward strand.
GGGAAGGCAAACGCGAATGCCGACTCTCTTTTTCGGATACCCTATCCCAAACCCCTTGACGAGCACACCAACGCCATCTATGCTACGGCCAAACTCGACCCCACTGAAACAGTGTTTTGTGCGACTTTAAGTAGCCCCATGCTCGAGGTGGCCCAGCAGGAGGATCCAGTCATTCGGACGGTAGTCAACTGGGTGCTGTGTGGGAAGAAAATACCTGCTGGAAAAATCCGGTATGCTGCCTCAGAACTGAAACCCTTTTGGAAATGTCTCGCACTATTGCGCGTGCGGGATGGGATCCTTTACAAGAAGGACACGGATTTCTCGCAGCAAAATAGAGAATGGCTTGTTGTTGTACCACAGGGTTTGATACCAGAGGTTCTGAAAGCAGCTCACGATAATCCCACGGCTGGTCACCTGGGACAGGACAAAACAACAAACAACATTAGACATAGATTCTTTTGGCCAGGATGGCAATCGGATGTAAGAAGGTACTGCAATGAATGCCATTCCTGTGCTGTGCGAAAGTCTCTCAAGCCAAGGGCACCATTAAATCCTATTTTGGCGACACGACCATTCCAGTTTGTAGCTATTGACTTCCAAGGCCCCCTCCCGACATCGAGCCGGGGCAAGAAGCACATCCTGGTACTTCAGTGCAAGTTCAGCAAATATGTCGAGGCTTATGCGTTGGCGAACCAAGAGGCGACCACAGTTGCTGACATTATGGTGGAACGGTTCATTCCCCATTTTGGTCTTCCAGAAATTATCCATACAGATCAAGGAGCGAACTTCACCTCAAAACTCATCACGTCTCTTTGTTCACTGCTCCAAATTAAGAAGACGAAAACGGCTCCTTATACCCCAAGATGTAATGGACAGGTTGAACGAGTGAACAAAACGATAGCTGAATCTCTCGCGGTTACGACAAAACAGTGCTCCAGTGGTAATATTCAAAACTGGGACCGATACCTACCGTTAGTAGGTGTCTACACACCGAGGGCTTCACTTTGACACCTCACACGACGCATTCGGACCAAGAATGGTCCCTCAATCGCTGAAATATACCCCTGCGCACCTCCAGAATGACCATGCGCAGATTGACGAGACTTCCAATCAAAAACACGGCAGTCTGACTCTACCCCACGAAAGCTTCACTAGGATACCCCAGCCGGCCCATTTGCATCAAAGATGGGTCCCTTGATTGCCCAAACATGTCATTTCCCACGTCCAAAATGACATATTTCGTTACTACTGACCAACTGCGCATGCGTAGCACAATGCGACTTCCAACAAACACCATACCATTCGTCGTCTACATGCAGAGAGCTACTAGTGGACACACCAGACGGTCCATTCGGACCACGGATGGACCATCTCTATCCCAGACATCTTCCTTCACACCCCCAAATGCCCACTTTGGCTACTACTCCTACTGATGACGTCACCAATGACATCACAGATGACGTGGACATCGTGATATACACCCCAAAACATTGAATGGAACATGACGGATGTAACGATATAAAACTATATTCTAGTACATCGCGACACATCAGATGTAAAACCTCGCACGTGTGCATCATGCGCACTTGGTCTTATAGAAATACAGTGATACTGCTGTCATCTCGAACAGCTAATCTTCATCTTATTATTAATACTCGCTGGTTGAATACCTAACGATACATGGTGTCAGAAGTGCTGGAAGAAGTTGGAAACAATTGAAAATCAGCACGTAGGGAATCGGAAGTATGGTAGGACTGAACTTTTTAGCGCATTGACTTTACATTGTAAGAAGGGACCACATTAACTGTTCTCTCCACGTGGTCGGCTATCTGCGTGAAATCGATCTCTACTGAATCATATACATGTATCTCTTTTTGGTGTTTCTTGACTGAATTAACTAAGAACAATCGCACAAGTAAAGAGATAATGCTATTTAGTGATATGACTGTCTTTTCTACAGAAAGACGACTAGTCAATATTTTTTAATCTACGGAAGCCTTGAAGGGCCACTCTACTTTATTAGTTGAACCAAAAGTGAGGTTTTGTGCTATTCCGTGATACTGTGTGCTCTCAAACAATTGGATTTGTAAGTTTATGGATCTATGGAAGCTCTGAAGGACTAGTAAACATATGTTCGGTAAAAATTTCTGTTTGAACACTTAGAAATCCATAGACAGTTCATAGCCTTATACCCGAACTGATAACAATGGCTGATGAAGCGGTACAAGAACCTGTTCCCAATTTCTGCCCTGGGCTCGGAGTAGTGTTCCTCTTCCACCCAAATTCAATATCAAGGGCAATTTGGCCGCCAACTGGAAGAAATGGAAACAAGTCTGGGACTCTTTTGAAGTTATCACAGGACTACAGGAACAGGACAACACGTACCGTATTGCCACATTTATCACCTGTATTGGTACTGACGCTTTAGATATCTATAATGGACTGCCATTTGTCAATGAAGATGATAAAAGCAATATGGACATTGTACTAGAACTTATGGATAACCATTGCCTGGGAAAAATTAACGCCATATACGAACGTTATGTCTTCAATCAGAGAGATCAGCTCGAATCTGAGAGTATTGAGAGTTACTCAGCCCAGCTGAGAACCCTGTCACTCCAAGATCCTGTGAATTCCAAGATCTCCAATCAGAACTGATTCTTGACAGAATTGTATGTGGAATCAGGGAGAATACTACACGCAAAAAACTTCTCCAAGAACCAGATCTCACCCTGGCAAGATGCATTGACATCTGTCGATCGGCAGAAACAACCACTGCACAGATCAAATCTATGAATAAAGAAGAAGTCCATTCTCTTAAAGCTAAAGCTAGTGGAAAAGACAATTCTCAGTGGAAAAGGAAAACTGTTCTTAAATTTGACTGCAAGTACTGTGGCTACAAACATGAGCCTAAGAGGGAAAAGTGCCCTGCCTACGGCAAAGAATGTAGTAAATGTGGTGGCCAGTCACATTTTGCTGCACGGTGTAAGGCCAAGTCCAAGACCCAAAAGCACACTGCGAAATCTAAACATGCTGTCCATTGGTCACACCCAACTCCATCGGACAGCGACTCCTTATGTGAGGATATACTCACCATCGAAACGATCAATTCGGTTGACTCTACACCATTGCAACACTGGAAGTTGGAAGTAATCTGAAGAAATTCCAGATCGATTCTGGAGCCACCTGTAACGTAATCTCCAGGAGTGAGCTAATGCTAGTCTACAACCCTCCTCTGTGAAACTGTCAATGTACAATAAAGCCAGCATGTCCGTTGCTGGAAAGACTAAACTAAAACTCCGTAATCCTTGCAACTCTAAGAAATATAGAGTGGAGTTTGTTGTGGTGGAGCAAAACACTGTTTCTCTCCTGGGGGCCAGAGCTGCTCAACAAATGCAGCTGGTCAAAGTGCTCCATGAAAACATTATGGTCCTGACGCAATCTGACTATCAGCTTGACTCTAATGTGAACAAATCCTCTATCCAGTTCATTCTTACCAAGGAGGAAATCCTGCCTTCCTTCCCAGATGTGTTTGATGGTGAAGTCGGTTTGCTCGAAAGAGAGCAGCACCTGGATGTCGATCCTACTGTACCACCTGTCAAACAAAATATCAGGCGTGTACCTGTAGCTCTCAAAGGTCAGCTGAAGAAAGAACTGACACGACCTGAAAAACTGAACACCATTACACCGGTTAACACGCCAACAGACTGGGTATCTAGCCTAGTTATCGCCAAGAAACCAAGTGGAAAACTTCGTGTCTGTCTGGATCCCAAACCTCTGAATAAAGCCCTCAAGCGTAGCAATTACCTGCTACCAATAATCGATGATCTCCTGCCAGAACTTTCTAGGGCCAAAGTGTTCACCAAATGTGACGTCAAAAACGGGTTTTGGCACGTCGCCCTAGATGAAGAGTCGAGTATGCTCACAACCTTTGGAACAGTGTATGGCAGGTACCGTTGGCTGAGGTTACCTTTTGGAGTTTCGCCAGCCCCGGAACTGTTCCAGCGTCGTCTGGCTGAAGCACTCGCAAACTTACCTGGCACATTCCTTGCAGAACCACATGGCATACCGGATCGCCCGTGGGCAAAGATTGGAACTGACATTTTCAGCATTGGTGAACGTGATTACCTTGTCACAGTGGACTACTTTAGCGATTTTTTCGAGGTAGACCGACTCCGACACAAAACGGGTTATGAAATCATCGGAAAACTGAAGGCACATCTTTCTCGCCATGGGATACCGGACACTTCAATGTCTGACAATGGTCCGCGCTTCAACAGTGAAGACTTCGTGCTATTCTCAGCACAGTACAGATTTAACCATCTGACAAGTTCACCAGGCTTCCCACAGTCGAATGGAAAGGTAGAATCCGCTGTTAAGATTGCAAAGCGAGCCATTAAGAAGGCCCAGCATTCAGATTCTGATCCAGACCTCGCTCTCCTAGAGATCAGAAACACACCAACTGAAGAATGTAGCAACTCACCTGCACAGAGGCTATTCAGTCGATGCACCAAATCACTACTGCCAATGACAAATTACAACACATATAAGGGAAGTGGGAAGAGGTGCCGACATACTGACTGCGTCATATGACTTCACAGAACAGTCTTCTGGTAAACCTATTCTAAAGCACATACCAAGAATCTAACGATTCGTGATATGTGTTGTATCTCAGGTACGCTTTTATTGTACCTGTTCATGTGGCAACATGGATGATCTGACCACACGGCCCCTAGCACCGGCATAAGCAGTATTAGATACAAATCTAGAGAGCTATGATGGAAATGCTCTGACAACTCGTATACTGGTAATTGGTGAGCTGTTTCGCTGTGCCAACTCTGTACATTGGCGATTGGTATCGTCGTCAGATGTAAATGACGGCAATTAACACAAAAGACTAGTCTGTACCCTTCTTCAACCTGAGGTACAAACATCAGTCTCCAATGAGAAAAAGAAGAAGACAGACAAACAAACGCGTCACTACAATAAACATGCTAAGGACTTGCGACCTTTGCGTGCAGGCGAAACTGTTCGGATCCAACCAATGTCACCATATGTACATGCGTGGAAGAAAGGTGTGGTCGAAAACAAAGTCAATATTCGATCATACAGGGTGAGAACCGACACTGGACAAACTTTGCGAAGAAACCGCAAACATCTTCACAACACGTTGGAGAAAGCCCCTTCTGTCGCTGAGGAACCTACAGCACCAACGCCCCAACCTCCCAACCAGACCGGTGCTACGCAACCACCAACTTCGCCTGGAAAGGCACGTCAGTCCAAATCAACACCTTGAGACATAGGACGACCCGATCGCAAGCCAGCTGAACCGATCACTACTCGTAGTGGATGAATATCAAAACCTCCAAATTATTTGGAAGCATTCGTGCGACAGTGACAAAAATGAATGACATTTTACATGTCAACATTGTGGCGGATACAATAATTTGTTGTCAAACTTTTATAGTACTTCGTAGTTTTTAATGAGAACCAAGACCGAGTTTCACGAAATCTAGTTAATGGACATTCAGTTATTGTTACTTGTTCTAGTCAACGTTGTATCCACAATTACTTCTTTTTCCTTTGAAAAGAGAGATGTATCGATATAAAACTATCAAGGGTCAAAATGTCCGGTCGTTCACGCGTTTTTACGACCAGAAAAATCTGCTGACGAGTAAAATTGAAGCCCAGGTCGTCCTCCTGACGATCACCAAAAAATAGGCTTCCGTAGAAACAAACTGTCAATATCATGGATTTGGCAGAATTGTTAAAAATGTTTGTTCATCTTTCCCACAGACAGCCCAACTTCACTGCCCGCCGGCCATGTTTGCTACTTGAGTGGATGCTGGTGTGAAATGGTCCTATGCGGATACAATTCAATTCAATTCAATTCTTTTATTGCTCGACTCTGTCACATACATGTATAGAGTATGGCAAATGACATAATAATAACAAAATAATATAAAAGACAATTGATACAGAGATAAAGCCTGTTACTGTTCGTTCCTATATTTGTACATATCATGTATGTACATTGCTATTCTACCATGTTCTGATAGAGGGTTGAACAGAATTTCTATATACTTTTCTTTGTCCATTGCTGATGTGGCATTATCCTGTATTTGTAGGAGATCAGATAATGGTTTTCTTTTAATATAGAGACTAGGACATTCCAATAAAAAGTGTTTTTCGTCTTCTATGTTTGTGGTACTACAGAGTCTACAGTATCGTTCGTCTCTGGGGATATTATAGTATCGTCCAGTCTCTATTTCTAGTTTGTATGTACTTGTTCTAAATTTACTAATTGTTTGTTTATGTTTGATGTTTTCTATTTCGTAAAGATATGGTTGTAGTGTGTATTTGTGGTAAACTTGTCTGAGGAGTGTGAGCTTGCTAGAATATTGGTTTTGATTCAGGTGTGTTTGGTAATTTCTTTCTAGATACTCTTTCAATTTTTTAAGATTTGCTTTTAGAAATTTCTGGGTTAATCCACAATCTGAGAATAATTGTTCTGAGTTTGCAATACACTGTCGCCACGAGTGACCTCCCTTCCTCTCCTAAATTCAGGCTATGACAGCATTAGTTCCCTAGGAACAATTCCACTCATACATTTTCTCTTACAACATCAACAACAACACGAACTTTCCGTGACTGACAGCACATGTTTTTTTACATCATGAATTGTCTAGTTGGAGTGATGTACAAATCGACCAGTACTTCAATGAAAGTTTATCGCTTTCAAGATTCATGGAGACAAAATAGATCCTCATTCCTGGTTGCATTTTGATAATGAAAGTAACAAAACGTCCTGTGAGGTTTGTCTTGAAATTGACAATTCTATGTGCACCTATTACATTTCGATACACACCATAACCCCAAGAGAAAATGATCTTGTATTATATTATGCCGGCATGAGGATGTGCAAGATACTATTCTCAACTGTTTTTCTGTTTTGTTTTTTTTTGCATTTCAACTTTACGATCTGAAAATGGCATTTGGCGGGAGTCAAGAAAAAAACTGAAACACTCCATTACAGGTAATGGATCTGGCTTCGAGCCAGAACACAGGTGTTTGGCAAGTTAATTAGCTGGGGGTATCGTCAACAATAGATCAGACAAGGTGACTCACTAAAGTGCGACCTCCTCTCGATCATCCGTTTACATTTTCACAGAAATTAGCCTACCTCTATATTTCACCTCCTATTTTATTCTTTAGAGGTTAATTCTTCATGCTACCATCCAAAGATTCTCATAATCCATCAATTATGGGTGCTAAATCGTCCAAACACCTTGAATTTTAGCGTCCAGACAACTTCCGTTACAACTTCGGCCAACTCGGCAATCTCCGTTCAGTTTCCCGATTCAAATCTCACCGTTGCGGTCACGCCCACTTTTTTCCGGAGCGGCTGCAATATCACGATACTTATTCAAACAGATCTCTAATTCTTATTATTTTTGAATTCCATCCATTTTTAATTCCATCCATTTCATAATTTTATTTCTTATGTACCACTGCTCATAAACCCGTAAATATTAGCTGGTGGAGATCGTTGTACAAATGGTAGAGATGGTTTGCACTCTTAGGGATCTGTTTGGATAAAAACCGTGAATATATTCAGGGTTGATATCGGCGCTGCAATAAAAGCGAAGTTGTAACAGAAGTTGTCTGGACGCTAAAATTCAGAGTGTTTGGAGGATTTACCACCCATAATTGATGGATTATGAGAATCTTTGGATGGTGGCATGAAGAATTAACCTCTAAAGAATAAAATAGGTGAAATATAGAGGTAGGCTAAATTTCTGTGAAAATGTAAACGGATGATCGAGAGGAGGTCGCACTTTAGTGAGTCACCTTGTCCGATCTATTGTTGACGATACCCCCCAGCTAATTAACAGGCCTCAATTTAAGGTGGTAACCTGTTTTCAGGTTGCCTGAAGGTTGCCATATGAAAAATAGTGGTAACCTATTTTCAGGTCACGATAATTTTGACAAATAATATGACATTAGGTTAATAATTATGCAATAGGTTCCCACAGGTTACCAGTGTAGAATTCATGGTAACCTGTTGAGAGGTTACCATCAGCACTCCTTAAATTGAGGCCTGATTAACTTGACAAACACCTGTGAGCCAGAATAAAACCTGCCAGAAAACCTGCAAAATTTAATAAAAGTGACAAATTTGGAGGAGAAGGAATTAGCTTCCAGAGAATGAACGTTTATGCGGTACGGCTTAAAAGCACACGGAGATCAATACTAGTCGCCTGCGACTATCAACCGCAGGAACAGTTGTGGTTAGGTTTAGAACACAGGTATTCTTATCTACTGTGTTTGCTGCAGTCCGTTCTAGAGTGTTGGTCCGTCGACTGCAGCAAACATGGTACGGTAGATTCTGGAATTGCCCAATTGTCTAAACGAAAACATACCCGCGAGTTTAGAGTTCGGGACGGGCAGCCACAACTGTTCCTATCAATATTGCCGAAGGCATTAGCCACAACTGTTCTTTAAGGCATTATTGATAGTAGCTCTGATATAGCCTTGTTCCATACTACGTGAGAACAACGCTATGGCTGTAAACCAGTCACCAGATGGAGTTGTTGGGAAAATGCTGTACGGGCAATATTTGCCGAACCAATTGACCATAACCAATAAAATAATTCGATTCTATGTCCACTTACCTTTCATAAAAACATCTTGTTTATCAGCGACTGTCCATTTTTAGTTTTACAAGACGCCTAAACACGGACGAGGGGGTAAAACTCTGCATCGCCGCTGTGCGTGTAGAATAAGAATGTTTATTGCCGATTAAAGTGTTTATCGTGAGTTGTTGTAGCGCGTAATCAGCGTTCTGATCGATGCAAGATGGCGGCGATATGGACAGTTTTACCCCCCTCGTCCGAGTTTAGATCTCTTGCCAAGCTAAAAATGCACTAGAAAAACTGCAATCCATGAATGATCCACTGAAAGACTGATTCAACCATTAATCATCCATCAATGAGTCCTCCAAATTGTGAGATCATCGAAGTAGCCATTATTGAGCCATTTGACCCTCTCTAGAATTTTGTCTCATTACAGCCTCACCCAGGTAATGGCTAAATGATCCAAAATTATTATTATATGATTAACTTATTGAGTCAGTTTTTAGGCAAGTCAACCGGCTGCATTCCAACCAGAAGAGTCATATTTGCACTGCTGTCCGAATGGAACTTTCTTTGACTCAATTAGCCAAAATTGTTAAGATATAACATTGCAGTTTGTCACGACGAGTCAGCAGCTGGCCGGTTATTTGTATCAGTTCAACCAGCGACTCAGTGAGGCAAATAAACTGAACAGTCGCCAGTCAGCGACTCCATGAAGCAAAATGCGAATTTAGTTTCAGCAACTAAATAAATTGTTTAATAAGGACATAACAAAATATTGAATTTTCATGAAACTTTATGTCTGGGAATATATAACTCACTGTCCATATACACGTTCATGAACCATAGGAAATTTAATCTTATGTCTTGGTATTCGACTGAAATTGCAATGCATCCAGAAGAAATATTTATTAAAGTATACATTTCCCACAAACAAGACTAATAATACTGATAACAATAAACCAGTACAATTCAGTTTGAACAGTAAACCTACTTCGTTTCATGTAGGTACGGTAATTTAATGGAGTGAAGGTATAATAGTTCCAATCTATAAAAGTGGATCTCCACTGGACCCCAACAATTATAGGGGAGTCACTTTGACCAGTTGCTTTAGTAAACTGTTTTGCTTGATATTGAATGAACGCCTGGTAGAATTTATAAACACAAAAGGGCTATTGTCTAAATTACAAACTGGCTTTAAAAAGAATAACAGATCTTCTGACCATGTATTTGTACTCAAAACTTTGATAGACAAGTATACTAGAAACAAGAAGGCCTCAGGAAGGCCTTTGATTCCATATGGCATGATGCACTATTCTTCAAGCTGAAAAAGGCTGGAATAGGTGGTAATTGGTTGCAGGTGGTCAGTAAAATGCATAGTTTAGGCCAAGCCGGAGTTAAAGCCGGTTGTGGAGTTGGTAAATTATTCCCAGTTACCAGAGGGGTTCATCAAGGGAGTGTCCTTAGCCCCACTCTCTTTAACCCTTTCACCGATTAAACCCGGTGTACGGGGATAACGAGAGTGCCACCCGTACGACCATCCCCGGTTGATCGGGTTAGCTTTAAACCTGTTGGCCATCACGATGGGTACAGCATTTTTATTTTTTTGCATTCGTTTTAACGGAAACCTATCAAACACTGTATACTTCTGGAAAGTCAAAACCTTGATCAATTTGATTCTCGAAATTGTTTGTTTGTTCCGCAAAAGAAATAAAGCAAAATTAGATGTTGAACGAAAAAAATCGGAGCGAAAAATGCGTTTTTTTCCACATACCGTGTGACGGGCCTCTCGGCAGCAAGCCGCAGAAATGAAAAAAATCATCGAAAACCTCATCCTAACTCCTGTATTTTTGATGTTACACGACTGGTAAAGCGTGGTGAATATTCCCCAGACGATTAAAACTGCCAACGACAACCGGCAAAGTTTATTTCCATATTTTTACGAGTCTTGATCCACAAAGTTTGACAACCAACTTTCTATTTCGCCCAAGATGGTTGCCGTCTTCGGACGACGAGCCAATCGGTATGCGTAATTTCGCCCACGTGACCTCCATCCGCCAACAGATAAGAAGCGCGTAGACAGTGGCTGGAAAAATGGAATTACATCATTTTCAATCCAATCGTATCCTCCGTTTTATTTTTGCCATCCGTCCCAGGTCATGTGATGTACAGAAAGGGGAAAGCCCACACTTTCCAATGAGAGGTCAAACATTGCAAATGGCCGAGTACAACTCAGATAAACACTGTCAAATGCGATCGAAAAAAGACGATTTCTCCGTTGAATTTTGACGTTTTCAAGTCGAGAAAGCCGGGGAAAGCGCATTCTCTTGAAGTAAAACCTAATTTTGTATGCTATTTGATTTATTTTGCTATAAAACTGGAGCAAATAACACCGGAGTGTTCATTGTGGAGACGGGGTCCCTATGTTTTTCTACAAATCTCGTTTTCAGACGCAAACACGTTTTCTAACATTCCAAAGACAACATAAACAAATTTTAACAGTTCTCAGGGAATTGATCGTCAGCAGGTCACTTTTGTCAGGGGAAATAATCGGTGAAAGGGTTAATTTATTCATAAATGATCTCTTGGTGAATCTTAGTACACCAAAATCTCCAGTTCTATGGGACGAGCAAGTGCCCGGATTGGCATATGCTGATGATTTAGTATTATTGTCGACTGATAAGCAAGATCTACAACGTAAACTAGACATACTCAATGATTATGTTCAACGTTGGCATTTATCAATCAATGGTGACAAGTCTAATGTGGTTGTATTTGGCCAGAATCAATGCTCCAGAGACGTTTACAATATTGGGGGTGTGCCATTGAAATGTGTAGCCCGTTATAAATACTTAGGTATTACTTTCCAGGGTAATGGAAACTTTAACAAGGCAGTATCCAACCTTACCTTAAAAGGTAAAAGGGCTCTATTCTCTTTGCGCAATTCGATCGACTCCTTTAACTTAAATGTGAACAGTTGCTGCGGACTGCTTGACTCGTTAATTAAACCTATTATACTGTTTGGCTCTGAGGTTTGGGCAGGATACTGCTTTGGTAATGGAGACATCCATTCAATGCTTTTTAAAAGCACAGAGGTGGAAATTGTACATCTTAGATTCTGTAAACAGTTACTTGGAGTTGGTTCAAAAGCTGTCAACTTGGCCGTTCTTGGAGAATTTGGTAGATTTCCTTTAGTACTCCATTCCATCATCAACTGCATTAATTATCTGTTTCACATATTTAACTCTGAACCTTCATCATTATTATATAAAGCATACTTGGAACAAGCAGAGGAAAGTAGATCTGGCACTACCAACAATTGGGTCCAGTTCATTAAAAAAACCCTGATATCTCTCAAAAGCTATCACATCTGGGAAAATCAAGGCTGTAAATATCCGAAAGCTGCAGTCAGGTTTATTCTCAAGGAATTGCAGAAGGTATATAAAATGGATTGGAAAAATAATATTGAAAATATGAGTAAGCTTGATGGTTACAGAACCTTCAAAAGCAACTTTGAACAATCATCTACTATATTAAATATCCGTAATAAATCTTTGAGATCTGCTTTAGTTAAACTGCGCATAAGCGCACATCCGCTGCAGATCGAGAGGGGTAGATACTTAAGGCCTAAACCACCCAGATGTGACAGACTTTGTACACATTGTAATATGATAGAATCTGAGCTACACTTTTTACTTGAGTGTAGGCGTCACCTTGATAGAAGAATGGTTTTATTTCCAAGTTACAGAATGTATCCCCAGGTATACAATCTATGAGCAATGATGCCATGTTTATATATCTAATGCGATCGAAGAATCCAGTTATTGTTCAAGCCCTAGCATTGTATACAGCGGAGTGCTTCTCTACTTATACTGATCGCATTGTCAACCAACGTTAACTGACGAGTAATACTCATTATGTTTATAATATACCCTTATGGTCACTGACTTGAGTCTTGATGTACAGGTATCATCAGTGCAGAGCTCTTGAATACATTTGCTCGTTATCAGGGAGTAGCATCTGTTTCTCTATAATATACTATACACAGTACATCTGTATCTGTCATTACATACTAGACAGGTTAATATTTCATATAGATCTGTATCTACGGACCTTGCTGATACTACTACTGTTATGTTTTTGTCTTGTGTGTAATTGCCTTTGGCCCTCTGTGGCATATCTGTGCAAATAAATGATTCTGATTCCTAATAATTCACCTTCCAAATTTAATTCGAAAACGGCCGATTTTTCCCCTGTCGTGATTTTTTTTTTTTTTTTTTTTGAAGTTGCGAGTTTCATCACTGCATCGCGAATTATTAGGGAAATTACCGTATGTTATAATTTGACGTGATAATATAACCAGCATTATATGTTTTTCCCATAAGATACATAATATTAACAGTTCTGTTTTCAATCATTTTACTTGAAATTTGAAGACTGATCATGAAATTTATCTGTGTTTAAGGATATCTTCGGTTTGGGAAGTAAAACAGTGTGCTCTGCATTGGACGCTGAAAGTGGATGTCTCTGCAATGCTGCAGCCATGACAGCCAATATTCTATTAATATTGTGTTTTCTCATAGCCTAATAATTACAAACAATCATAATGATACCTGGATGCCGGTAAATGTATGGTACCAAGAAATTCTGTGTACATCTCCCTCCATATAGCGGGATTTAAACAAAAATGCCACCCACTCCCCTTTCCTATCCATGAAACACAGCACCAATAAACATAGACTGGGGGAATACATTATGATGATAAAGCAAGACCACTTTCTGTTTTCGCTCAATAACCATGGTTCATTGATCCATGTAATAAATGATTAGCATCACTGGAGGAATTTTGACTTTCTATCTAAATAAAATAAACATTCAAAATACCCTTAAAAGCAGTATCTTAGGAAAATATTTTTTGAAGTGTTGAACATTTTTACAACTGAAATGATAATCACTGATAACTTATATTCTGATTAATTTATCAAGATCATTAGACAATGGATACCTTCATGAGAAACGGATGTGTGCATCCACAAAAAAGGCACATAGAACACTTGATTATATCGTCAAACTTAGCATGCAGTGTTCTGTCATTGTTGGATTATTGATTCATCATTATTGGATCAATGATCCAGTAATAAAGATTTTTGGATCGATGATCCAGAAATAAAGATACAATGTTACTCTTTGCAAAATTCTTCATGTATATGGCAGCTTCCACTGAAATGTGAGCCAATGAAGGGACCAATAAATAGATCAACTGAATACAGTTTCTAATGATGTTGCTCGGAATGTTTTGTTGTCATTGACAAAAATGTGTTGTTCAGCATCAGAAAAAACAGTATTAACCCAGTATGTGATGAACATAATATTTTTCAAATCTTTTTTATTTCACAAAATGGACATTTTTGGACGGAACGAACTCCCTGGTGCATGGGTGGGTATTTTCAGTGGTTTAAATACATGTTTTCCTCCTCGTATTTGGTACAATTATGGCTCAGTTCTGTCCGAGTATCAGTCAATAGATTACATCATGAGAAAAAATGTCGGCAGGAAAGTAGATAAAATAGATAATTTTGTCAAAGAAGTCTGGGTAGCGAACGTAAATATTTGTCGTCCTCCATTATTACGTTCCCAGCCACCGTCCAGCTGAGCAACGATGGATGTACGTTCACGTGGCCTGTGGTCTGAAAAGACCAGCTTGCAGCATTAACTGCCGTGAGAGCTCTTTTACAATGATATGACTGGAGTTTTGCCATGGAATGCCACGGGAATGTAGCGAACATCAATTCCGTCCGATTAGACATTTTACGTCCGGAACATTCAATCTCTGGGGAAATCCCTTTGAGTCGTGCCGACGTCACTTCCGCCTCGTTCTCTCCCGCCATTGCCTTCAATCGGATGGATGTTCACGTTGGGAAGTTCCTGCAAAGAATGGTAAGAGTTATTAATTCATGAAAAGATATCCGTCCGCTAATTTGCTGTTCGATACACAACTAGGAGGAGACCAGTATTAGGCTAATTTCGAAGATGTTATCGTTTTATAATCTGTTTTTTTTAATGAATCTGCAAATCAATGTTCGATCAGATTTCTTTGGCGCCGAAAACCCCGACTGCTCCGTTGAAATAGTCGTTTCAAAAGTTCGAACGCAACTTTGGACGGCTTTTGTGCGTTGCGTACATAAATGAAGGACGGATCTTATTGTAATTACGTAATATGGGACGGATATTGCCTGAAAATAACGTCGGCTTGGACGGAACTCCTGTTGTTGTTGTTGTGGACACTATGCATGGCCCTTAGTGTGATATCTTTATCAACATATCAATCAAATGTTTCTTTTAAGTTAATTGTAGACAGTATTTGCTTCATGGGAGAGGTTGACGTATATTATTTCATCTATCCCACTATTTTTCTATGTATATTTTTTGTCAATATATTGCAATGCTGCATGGCATTCTCCATAATTATCCATTTTTTCTTTGGTTTTAGAACAATGTCTTCGAGAGTGCAAATGTATAGAAAGAGACTAAAGAAAGAAAACCCAGAAAAATATAAGGAATATTTAGAGAAACAGAGAGTTCGAGTCAAAATAAGAAGAGATCAGTTGAAAGCAGAATTGAGCAAGAGGAAACCTAGTGTGGCTGCGACAGAGAAAAGAGAGCGGGAAAATGAATTGGCTAGAATCCGACAGACGCGTTACCTGCAAAGAAAAAAAGAGAGGGCAGAAAAAGGGGAACATTTGATAGTCAAGATAAGTGGGGATAAACCGTTGACAAGGAAGCAAAAGGAAGAACAGAAGCTCCGTTGGAGGCAGGCAAAACAGAAATACAGATCAAAACTGACACAACAGAAAAAAACGTGGATTAAACGAAAAGATAGGGAACGTAAATTGCAGAAAAGGGAACAGGAGCTTGCCAAACATAGACCGATCGAAGAGACAATATCACGTAAAACAGAGTGGAACTGGACTGCCAAAGCCAGAAAAAATCTACCATCGAATCCAGCAAATTTTGCTGCTGTTCTCCAGAACTTGGCAACAAAGAGTTCTCTTCTGAAAAGGAAAGCGGTTGAAGAAATATTATCACAAAGGCCTCTCAAATTCACTAAACTGGGACTAGGCTCAAGCAGACAAGGTAGAACGGCGCTAAAGGTGATTGCCACAAAACTGCTGAAAAAAGCTGCAGACAGTGCCAGAAGTATTTCCAGACGAACGGGTCTAACTCGTAACACCTTAAGCAAGCTTAGAAAACAAGGCTTAAACAAAAAGCCTAGACAACCCCGCATCAGTCCAAATCTCGTCCAGAACTTCTACAAACGCGAAGACATTTCACGTACTCTTCCACAAAAACGATTCGCCATGAAATGCGGGCCCGGGTATCTCCTACAGGTTCCCCTCAAAGCAGCATACTCACAGTTCAAAGAAGAACATCCCAACCAGGTTATCAGTTTTGCAAAGTTTGCAGCACTAAGGCCAAAAAATGTTCGCCTTCTCAATAACACTCACAGAGAGTTTTGTTTGTGCGTGTACTGTCAGAATGTTAGGTACAAGCTTTTGGTTTTGAGTCGACTATCTACATCAAGAAACTCGTGTCGAATAACCAACGAATCCCAGATATCGCAGCTCCTACTCTGCCCAAAATCTGATAGCTGTAGATTTCACAAACCGGAATGCATTAATGCAACATGTCCTGTATGCAAGGACCAGGCCAACACTTTAAGAAACCACTTCAGTTATGTGCTCAGCAGGCCCGAAGTCTGCTGGAATCACTGGGAGAGAATTGCAGATCCAACTACAGGGAAAAAACGCCGTATTCTCAGAACCAAGACGGGCAGTGGAAAAGAGGTGGTTGAAGAGCTGATAGAGGATGTTGTAAATCCCTGCCAGGGAACATCTTTTATCCAACATATTTTTACCGCCAGATGGCAGTCCATGCAGTATACATTCGCAAAACAAGAACTGAAAGAAAACTCTGTCATTAGTGTCATGGATTTTGCGAAAAATCGCACGATTCAATATCAAGACGAGATAAAGTCGGCATTCTTTGGTGCCACACAAATTACCATTCACCCAATTGTGACCTATTACAAGACATCTGATAGAGTCGTCAGAGATTCCCTTGTATTCCTGTCCGAGGACATAAACCACGACTATCACGCAGTCAACAAGTACCTGACAGTGGCACAGGATCATGTGGAAAATAAACTGGGCACAACCCCGGTACACAACATAATCTTCAGCGATGGCTGTGGAGCCCAGTACAAGTCACGAGGACCATTTGGTGATCTCAGCATCAAAACCAATAAATTGAATCGTAACTACTTCGGGTCAGAACACGGAAAGTCAGAGGGAGATGGAGAGACTGGTGTGGTCAATAGAGCTATAGACCGCGCCATACTGGGCAGACGAGTAATAATCAACAATGTTGAAGATATGTTCAAATTTTGTTCCGAAAATTTGACCATGGAAGACCCCCTCACTCAGAGGCATTTCTTTCTGATAAAACCTGAAGAAATTGAGAGGAACAGACCGTTCACAGAGGTGAAACTTTTACCCGGCACCCGAAAAGTTCATCAAATTTTAAACGTTCCAGGCAAGCCATACAGTGTCGTCTATCGCAGCTTATCCTGTTTTTGCCCCGCATGTCTTGATGGGAAGGGCGTATGCATCAACAAACCGTATGTTACTGCCTTCAAGGAGAAGAAATTACAACGCTCACCTGTTGTGATCGAGGACACTCCACATATTGGGTACGGTATTTCTCTTTTAATATTTGTTTACTAGCAGTCAGTGCTGGCCGTGAGAGGAGAGTGGTCACTCTCCTCAAAGTAGTCACTCTCCTCTCCCCTCCACTCTCCTAAAAGTATTTCAAGGAGAGTTAACGATCACTCGCCTTGAAAGTAAACTAAATACCTATGCTGTTAACAAATGTCTTGATATTGCTCTCCTCTGCTCGCCTGAAGAAACTTGGAGAGTATTTGGCAGCTCGCCTGCATTTTGCTCACGGACTGGCATAAAACAAAACTAATTCAGTCAGACCGACTTCATAATGTCCATTAGTTCAATCAACATTTATGCTGTTTAGCATTCTGAATAAGAACTGTTGTGAAGTACTTATAATGTGACCGCAGCTATGAAAACATAGATTTACTTGTACATTTAATACGTTCATTAATTTGGCCATTTCTAGGTTTCCAGAAAACATCGTGGACCAGGCCATTCAAGTACTGGTAGATGGTGCAGATCTCGACCTCGCCACCGACCATCCG
>JAVTVY010000485.1:0-34954 GCA_036873755.1 Hanleya hanleyi
GCCATGATCTGGGCGCTCTGAACACAAAATGCAGTTGAAATCAATAAGATCCTACATAGCGACATATGCGACTTTGGAGCATTGATAGGATATTAATTTATTAAGATTGAAAATATGTAGCCGGTTTTCTCCCTCATTTATCTATACTGTGCTTCAGTTGTGACAAGTTTTATTTCGTATATCGAGTCGTTTTTGCCTGCATTAATTCATTTAATTTATTTTCTAAATTGTTTATGGAAACCATGTTTACTTCTTCTAATAGGGTAATTTTTTGTCTCTTTTTCTGTTAGTCGTTTCTCTTCGTTATGGACCAAAATGTTATTGTCTCTCCTCTTATTTTTACAAGAGTTTCCAAAAAAGCGTTGGTCGTCTAAGCAAAACTGTACGTCTGTGTTGAGGGAATATTTGGTAGTTCGTCTCGATTATATGACAATTGGGTATATTCGTCCACTGTAGTATGGATAGAATTGTTTATTAGTTTAGGATATTTAGTATCTCTTAATATCAAACAGTTAAGTTTTTGCCTCGGCTTCAGACTTGGCTTCGGCCTCTTTCGGTATTTGTGAATTTACAGCTCAGGCTTAAAGGTTGAATGATCCAGGAATTATTTTTGCATCTGTTATGTTGAAAATATCTTTGCCTGTTATGAAGAAATTTAGCATGGAATGTTTTCTGTTTTTCCCCCCTCCAGGTTTATCTTCTGATATTTTCATGCATCTTCAGCTATCTGTATATTTTTTTCTTTTAAGAGTTTTAATACTGTATTTCTGGCGTTTGGATGAATTACGTGCTTATAATTGTCTGTGTCTGAAGCAGAGTCCATAACCAAATTCCAGTCGCCACATATGATAACGGACGGGCAACCAATATCGTCAATTTTTTTAATGATATTATTATAAAACGACGGTTTGTCTGTGGTCGGACTGCATATGTTCACTAAGGTAACTGGACTTTCATGTATATCAACATTTAACATCAAGAAATTCCATTCTGGGCCTTTCTCCACTATGTTTATCTTATAGTCAAGATCGTTATTGATTAGCATAATAAACCGTGCATTGGATCGGAAGGGGCTCTCCCGGGCATCTCGTTCCCATTCATGTCATGGGGAATGTTTTATTTCTAAAATAATGGAAGACTTCTTGCATTTTGAAAGGATCAGCCAATCCCTGACAGTTCATGGACACTAGCTTCACTTCTTCAGCCATATTAAAATCGATAAATGTGTACCGAATAAATGTATAATCGGATTGTGGATTGTTTTACTCATTAGCAATCTGTAATATATGATGAGGTAATGTCCTTCCTAATAGAGTATAGATTTGGGTGCACAATACATTTGTATAGCGTTATAGGTAACATACGGAGAAACTCTAAGTATGAGGGGTAACACATGCATCAGTAAAAACAACAACAAAATCATATAATACATATATGCGGCGCATAAACTGTACATCACAGAATATGACGGATAGGCATAAAATGCATACCGGTATCTCCGTTTTCTATGCAACTGAAAATATATTCAGCACCTGTGAATAGTCATTAACAATTTTCATCTTCATTCATATAATGGTAGTAATTTCAAATAGTTATATGTTTGGGGCAATGCGCATTGGTTACTATCATATTATATTGATAATAATATTTTGACTTCTTTATGCTTGCGCCCTCTATTGATAATATTATATTAAGTTAATAAACATATTTGCTATGTGTTTGTCCAGTGTAGTTTAATACACCAAGGTATAAATTTCGGAATGGTACTGATGAGAGAAGGTGGCAAAGTACCAACTCCTTCTAGTTTAGAAAAAGTAAAACTTGCAAATAGGTAGTGCATATATTTGACCTATGGCAAGATGTTTTTTCCAAGTTTGCAAGTCCTCCGGTCAAATGTAAGGGCCTTAAGTGGGAGGGGGAGGTCCAGTTTCCAACATCAAGTGAAAAATCTCAATTCCAGGTCTCTCACCAGAACACAGTAAAGCACAGGTGTTACTCACCCGGAATCTTCCTTAGAATATATAACACAAATACAGCCCCAAATTTGACTTCTTGTCGTGCAAAATGTTTAGTTTGAAGCACGAAAAATATCACTTTCATAGTCAAATCTACGAAGCAAATTTCTGGTGAAATATACTGCAAAATACAATGTAAAATATATAGGAAGATATCTCAACACTTTATTGAGGTCCGAGGAGCAGTTAAAATGGCTTAGTATAAACAAACCACGTACAATTTTCATTCTAAGTCCAACCACCTGTCTGACTGCGATTTGTAAACACAACATCCCATACATTTGAGGAGGTCATATCGGTCTCTGCCATGTGTGAAGAGCTACTTTTCTCTGAGGTGGTGAAGTTTTTTACCCAATGCAAAAAAGAAAGTGGCAGAGGTCAATGGTACTTTCTTCACAATTGTTGGGATTGTATTTGCAAATTGCAGTCAGACAGGTGGTTGGTCTTTGAAAGAAAATTGTAATTTAGTTGTTTATACCAAGTCATTTTCACTGCTCGTGGGACATCTTTCTTTATATTTTACATTGTATGATGTAGTATATTTTACCAGGAATTTGCTTCATAGATTTGACTAGGAAGGTGATATTTTTCATGCTTCAAACTACACATATTGCAGGACAAGAAGCCAAATTTGGGGCTATATTTGTGTTATACATTCTGAGGAAGATTGGGGGTAAGTTAAACCTGTGTTTTACTGTGTTCTGGTGAGAGACCTGGAATTGAGATTTTTCATTTGGTGTTGGAGACTGGACCTCCCCCTGCCCCTTAAATCTGTATTCTGTAAAAAGTAAATCGAAAAAAATTAAAATACAGAAAAAAACTGAAATAAGACACCAAAATTTATGGTAATTAGTAGTAATTTCATTCACTTTCTGATTCACTTCTCCATCTGTCCATTTTGTTCAATTGAGGCCTTGTACATGTATAAGTTTTGGTGTAGTTCTTATTCTATTGACTTTGATGGAAATGTCTTTACAAAATCGAATAAATCACATTGTTAATCTTTAAAGTTGAATTAAAAAAATATTATAATTATGGAAATTATGAGACAGAGATGAGGAGTACATAGTATATAAAACAATCTCATGGATAAACATTTTCTTGAGAAATAAATTTGGTGGAAAAAGTTAATAGCAGAAATCGATCGAAAAGGCAAAAGGTGAATATAGGTAGGCTCGACGGGCTGTCTGAGTAAACTGTCAACGCGTTATGACAGAAGTCCATATGGACTTCTGGTTATGAAGATATGGCGCAGTCCTTTTCTTCATAAATAGCTTCCCCAATACACACTGGTCAAATGAAGTGCTAAATTATTTTGAAAGTGCCAGCCGAACCTTTTTGAGTCGGCGTTATTTGGTTACAAAATTGCTAACAATCGAATATCCGGAAATCCACATTCAGCACTTCAGAACTGGGCAAAATTTTGTAAAGAATAGAATATATTCTTTGTCCGTTGGCTCCACGAATAATTAACACTAAATATTTGATTAGAATTTACACATTTATATACATGTAGTCCAAGTACGCTTTATCTCAGCTGACATATTGAGTTTTTTAAGCTCGTTCCCTGCAAACTTCATGCCATACGCATGAATACTTCTTGGCACCTCGTGTAATATCTGGACTGGATATTGTCTGGCCATGTATTGAAACGGTATGCTGGACTTTATTTTGAAGAAATTCAGACGGGTTTTTGCTGATTAATCTTGATATATCCACTGGTAACACTGACCGACCGGTATAAAATTTCAACAATATTTTATATAATTCGTTGGTCAACGTGTTTTTGGGGCAAATCTTGCAATTGACGCGGCCAGGCGATTTCCTGATCAGGCTAGGCAATTACCTTTGCAATACAAAGTCGATCAACAGATTAATCGGCAGGCATCGGGTGCGCCATAATCCGTTTACTCTTCAAACCTCTGGAAGAGATCAAGACAGAGACCAAAGAAAAATAGATTCAAACCTAAATTCCATTATTTAGAATTAGAATTTCAAATCGCTTTTTTAATAGAAGGAAGGTCTGGTGTGGAATATTGAGACTGGGTAATAAAAAAAACGGCCATTTTGTTCAGTCAGGGGAGCTCAGTATCCTTAATACAAAAAAAAATTTTTTAAAACACGACGGCCTACTTTCGTTTATTTCAGATTGAGCATGGAGCAACGGGAATATGCTGTCAAACAGTGACTGAGGCAGAGGCCATGGTTAATGGTGGAATCAAGGATATACTTGTATCTAACCAGGTACTAGTACTGGAGCCATAATAGCGTAGTGCTATCATGGTGGAATCATGGATCTCTCCAACCACACCAAATGATCCAGACAGATTCCTGGAGATAATACAATGTACGCCCTGTTGAGCTTTCGGGATTGATACGGGGTGTCAGTAGTATATAAAACACCGGACGAGCCTCATTGACCTACTTTTTTGAGGTCATTTGTGGAGGGAACGTGGAGGAGAGGTCAAGTGCACTATAGTTCCGGCAGAATCACCAAAAGCTACCTCCAACACAGGAGAGTTCCAATTGTTGGAGGGAATGTATTCAGAATGTATTCATCCGCGGTGATGCGGTCTGGCAGCGGTTTTGGCGGTGATTCGGTCTCGGGAAAAAGCTTCCGCGGAGAAAAAGTAGTCCCTAGATAAAATGGTCCGATGGGGTCGAGTGAGGTATCAAAGTGAAGCATTCGTGAAGGGCATCTAATGGGCTGGGTGTGGGGTTGAAATATCGGCATTCTGCGCATGCGCGGTGGCCCAAGGGTATGAAAATAGACGTTTTGGAGCTAGGGGAGCCCTAATGGTCCAATGGGGTCGAGTGAGGTATCAAAGTGAAGCATTCGTGAAGGGGCATCTGATGGGCTGGGTGCGGGGTTGAAATATCGGCATTCTGCGCATGCGCGGTGGCCCAAGGGTATGGAAATAGACGTTTTGGGAGCTAGGGGAGCCACTAATGGACCAATGGGGTCGAGTGAGGTATCAAAGTGAAGCATTCGTGAAGGGGCATCTGATGGACTGGGTGTGGGGTTGAAATATCGGCATTCTGCGCATGCGCGGTGGCCAAAGGCATGAAAATAGCCGTTTTGGAGCTAGGGAGCCACTAATGGTCCAATGGGGTCGAGTGAGGTATCAAAGTGAAGCATTCGTGAAGGGGCATCTGATGGGCTGGGTGTGGGGTTGAAATATCGGCATTCTGCGCATGCGCGGTGGCCAAAGGGTATGAAAATAGACGTTTTGGAGCTAGGGGAGCCACTAATGGTCCAATGGGGTCGAGTGAGGTATCAAAGTGAAGCATTCGTCAAGGAGCATCTGATGGGCTGGGTGCGGGGTTGAAATATCGGCATTCTGCGCATGCGCGGTGGCCAAAGGGTATGGAAATAGACGTTTTGGAGCTGGGGGAGCCCCTAGTGGACCAATGGGGTCGAGTGAGGTATCAAAGTGAAGCATTCGTGAAGGGGCATCTGATGGGCTGGGTGCGGGGTTGAAATATCGGCATTCTGCGCATGCGCGGTGGCCAAAGGGTATGGAAATAGACGTTTTGGAGCTAGGGGAGCCCCTAGTTGACCAATGGGGTCGAGTGAGGTATCAAAGTGAAGAATTCGTGAAGGGGCATCTGATGGGTTGGATGTGCGGTAGGAATATCATTCTGCGCATGCGTAGACGCAATGCGGACCTCTCGTCCAATCAGAAGCGAGTATTTCAAATCCGTCACAGAGCTCTCAGCCAATCAGAAGCGAGTATTTTGACCCGGTGCATTATGGGACATATCCAAGATGGCGGCACGTATGTTCAAGATGGCGGCACATCCGGTGTCGAAAACTGGCCATTTCGTCGGGATGCGGTCACCTAGTGTCGAAAACTGGACCCTGTATGAGCCCCGCTATACGTTTTGGAGCTAGGGGAGCCACTAATGGTCCAATGGAGTTGTATGAGGTATCAATATGAAGCCTATGTGAACGGGCATCCAGACATGGGTGGGTGCATGTAAAATTTTCCGGAAAAAAAATACGGAACACGGACTTTATCGAAAAATCCGGGGAAATGCCTATATGAGGTATGGGGGGTATATAGGTCGCCGGGCTTAACGGGGCTTGTGACACTTGAGAGAACAACAACAACAACAACAAGTTTTTTTTGATATAGTTTATTTTCCCCAATGTTACATCATACCCACGCTGGGGGAGCCGCGTTGGGGTATGTTTACAGCTCAAAAAGACTCTTGCCCAATCAGAGGCCACCATTTGCATCTGTCCTATTCGTTCCTGTCCGTTAGATTCTTGTCCAATCAGAAGTCTCCATTTCAGAAAGTTCCATCTTCGGCCATGTTCGCTCTGAACCGTTTATTCTAATCATCGTCGGACAGGCCTGGATATTCTTCGGGCAGCATGTCCTGAAACAGTTGGTTGCGCATTCTGATCGCATTTTCCAGGGCCTCGGTGGGTGGTAGCCCCATAGCCTCTTCCAAGTGACGCTTGGTCTTCATGATGGACCTGTGCGTGGGATCGCCTTTCATTTCAAGCGGTAGTAAGGTATACTGTTCATAGATCGCCATGGCTGTTTTCCTGATGCGGGGCGCATTTGGGTGTACGTCTGTTGTAAATTATCCTCTCCGGCGTCCTCGATCGCTGCAGCGTACGTATTGATAGCTGCTGTCACAATACGATCCCAGAAGGTAGGTTCTGCCTCACTTTCCACGGACGTAGGCTGACTATCTGAGGTCAAGCTCTCCGTATCACTAGATAGACTCTCAGCAATCTCTGTTTCGGTATCAGTCGATACACTCTCAGCAGTCTCTGTATCAGCATCCGCTTCAACGGACTCCTCGGAGTCTTCAATCCCATGTATCTTTTTCTGGTGTCGCATCATATCGTAATGTCTGGTGAACGTGCGTTCGCACTCAGAGCAAGTATAAGCCATGTTGACGGTTGAACGTCGACTGTGCGTGTTTTTGGAAATACGCTCGCTTTTATAGACAGTAATGCCCATCAACGCTTAGCTTAACGCTTCAACGCCCTGGTAAATTAGCTCAGAAGCTCTGATTTCCATGGAACTGACACCAATTCATCGAAATGCAGTGACGCCCGTCAACGCCCGTCGTTACGCCTTAACGCCCGTCTCAACGCCTTATCACACTTTCTTAATGCTTTAACGTCGTTTAATGATGCGCTCGAACAAATGTTTCTTTTGTGCTATTGCTCTGACATACGCCGCTTTCCAGTTCATGCCCGAGGTTTTCAACATCGACGCTGTTCTTTCAATTTCCATATGAACTGGGTCCTTATTCAACAATTTCATATGGGTCAGTAAGTCGGCATACCGCTGACGTAAAGCCCGTCGGGTGCCAATCAATTGCGGCTTCCTCTTTCGAATACCCTTTGCGTTGAAACTTGTTTTCTGTGACCTCCAACATCTCGCCCATCTCGGTGTCCATTCTTTCTTCGAGCAAAGCCTTCCATAGCCTCGAGTTCACATTATATTCTTCAACCTCGGGTTGGTCCTTCACGGTTGGGTGATATTCCGGGACTGTTGGTATGAAGAAGGCCCGCTGTACGGGGGTGGGTTGCTGCTTCACCAAATATGGACTCGGTGGATGGTGTAGGGCCTGTGATGATCCCTCGCCGGGTAGCAGGTGGGTCGTCAGCCCGCTTCCGTTCACGTGACTGGAACTGACCTTTGACCCCGGCGCACGCGGTGTAAAGGTTTCCACCGCGGTGGAAACCTTTGCGCGCCGGGGTCAAAGGTCAGTTCCAGTCACGTGAACGGAAGCGGAAGTGACCTCACAGAGGTCGTATGCAAATGTCACTTCCGAGATCTGAGCTCCACAGGCTTTGAGCTCCAAGAGCTCCGATCCAAGAGCTCTGCCACACGGGAGTTCCCACCACCACCACCGGGCGTTGACGCCCGTCAACGCCCGGTGGTGGTGCTGGTGGTGGTGGTGGTGGTGGTGTGTGTGTGTGTGTGTGTGTGTGTGTGTGTGGTAGTGTGTGGTGGTGGTGTTGGTGGTGGTGTCTGTACATATAAGAATGAACATGTGTCCCTCATCAGTCCTTATGTATTGGTCGAGAGATCAACATGTCGTGTACGTGTACGTTCTGTCAGAGAACCTTCTCTCGTCGCGATAGTATGCTCAGGCACATTCAAGGCAAACACAACCAAGAGACACCGCCGAGTCCCGCTATATGTCCAACAAGTGCAGTAGAGCATCCCTATACGATGACGGTGAGCGGCCCTACGGCATGTGGAAAAATCACCGCCAAAACCGCTGCCAGACCGCATCACCGCGGATGAATACATTCTGAATACATTCCCTCCAACAATTGGAGCTCTCCTGTGTTGGAGGTAGCTTTTGGTGATTCTGCCGGAACTATAGTGCACTTGACCTCTCCTCCACGTTCCCTCCACAAATGATCTCAAAAAAGTAGGTCAATGAGGCTCGTCCGGTGTTTTATATACTACTGGTGTCGTTGTACACACCCCAGCTCATGGGGATTGGACTGGGGTGTCTCTGTGCACACCCCACGTCATGGAAAAAATAAGGACCTAAGCTCCTCAGACAGCTTGTCGTAAGAGGCGACTAACTGGGGCACCCGTGGGGTTTGCGGGTGTAAAAAGCAATAGGATGTGAAAAGAAATAGGCCCCACACGTCGTCATATGACTGAAATATTGCTGAAAGCGACATTAAATCATACTCACCCATTCACACATTATATACTTGTACATTTATTTCCAGATAATTGGAAAGACGAAGCTACGACGCCTAATCTCCTTATGTAAGAGGGCTGAGGTGGCTATTTGTGTGGACAGCACGACAAATGTGGAGGACATTAATGCTGTAGCGGGGGCGTTCGGAGAGACTGTGGCTCTTGTTGTGGAGGTCAATGTAGGTCATAACAGGTACCAGTATGGTAGGTTTGAGATTAGCGAGTGGATCAGAATCGTTGAGGTACAGAGGTAATCATATTAGGATAAGTAGGGCAACCTCCCCACAGCGCATGCTCCATTTCGCAGGCTCCATTAGATCCCCAGCGAGGTGGTTGTAAGAGGGTAGTATATGGAGGCGCTGGGATAGATGGGGTAAAAAATGTCGTTGAGAGCTCGAATTAGGATAGTTGGGGTTGTTGAGATCATTGAGAGGTCAGGTTAGGTGGAGTAGTAGATGTCATTGGGAGGTACTTAGTAAGAATTGGTTGGGTAGCCTGATAGGTCATTTGGAGGTCAGATTAGCTAAGGTAGGAGAGGTCATTCGGAGTTCAGAATAGCCAGGTAGGAGAGGTTATTTGGAGGTCAGAATAAGAATAGATGACGGCAGGTCAGTATAGGTAGGAGAAGTCATGAGGGGGTAAAAATTGGTGGGGTAGTGGTCATGAGAGGTCAAAATAGGTAGGGTAGTAGAGGTCATTTTGAGGTCAAAATTATAACTCCCAGAGTGTAAGCTGCATATATGATACTGCGTCAGAAGGGTGTCTGTTTGGTGGGCTCACATGCATGGGCTCGTTACCGTTGTTAATTGACTAATTATGCTGATTTGAGGGGGTGGGGTCATGGTCATGAAGAAAAGGACTCCTTTTCCTCACGACCTCGACCTCCCCCATTCCGAAATGAACATAATTAACCAATTAACAACGGTAACGAGCCCCTGTGAATGATCTCCCATTATCCGAACTCATGGCACATCATACGTATATACTTCTGTCAAGTCAAACCAGAGTGTCAGCTACATACACGATACTGTGTCAGAGGGATATATGTTTGGCGGGCTCACAGGAGCTTGTTACCGCTGTTAATAGATTAATTATGTTGATTTGGGGGGAGGGGGGGGGGGGCAGCGTGGTCAGAAAAGTAATTCTTTCATACGTAATATTTTGGGGTTATAAATTCTCACTACATCGCACCAGGTTTTTTGATTGCTTTTCCAAAAACAATTTAGTTTGTCTGTATCTCAACTGTACTATATTAGAGAATGTTTTTGGATGAGGGGAATATTTCTGTTGCAGGTGTGGAGTGAAGCCCGGGGAAGCTGTGGCAGATCTAGCTGAGTTTATAACTACATTACCAAATGTTACTTTTAAAGGTATTCACTGTTACCATGGGTAAGTCCATTATATCTTCATTTGGAAAATTTGCATTTCACATCATTTAATATGGTACCGCTGTTGAAGCCTGAAAATAAGCACTCAACAGGCATTAATCCCCTTTAAGAAGGGTCTGAGATCCCCAACGGGCTTTCGATAATCGAGATAGAAAATTTGACTAATATGAATAGACATAACTCAATAGCTAGGTTCGTGGGGAAAAAGTGATGATAAAATATGTTTTTAATAGTCCATCATCCGAAGTCCATTTTCAGCATCGAACCTCAACCCACGGTATAGAAAAACTGCGTAGTGATATTTTGTTAGACCATACATAGACGCATCCTTCTAGGGTGGGGACCAGTTTGAAACATGGGTAGGTAATATGCTGGAGGCACGGGGAACTTGTCAAAAATCCCGAAAATTAGGGAATGGGGGTAACATATGACAACACATTTCCACTTCTATTGATTTTTCTTTTGCACGCAAGGTATCATTATGAATATGCCATTATGGCAACAAATCTGTGAAAGTCCCTTGCATGCTTTTCTAAGGTGGGTTATACAATTCATAAATGACTACACTGGAGACGACGTTCAGCCCTTTAGCCAGATGTTATATAAACTATAGGTTAACGTATCTACAAATTGTACTTTTATCCGTGATTCGGGATCGAAATTTCAATGATTCTTGTTTATAGTTGTACATCACTAATTATAAGAAGGTTGATTTTCGATATATTATTCGATATGGTGTATCGCTGTCTCACAATGGCTCCCAGAGTTAGGGTCTATTTAACTGTTTTTCTAGTGGATGATCTGATCGTAAATGTAGTCAGAGTGACTCCATGGATTGTCATCGTGATCTCCTAGGAACATCTAGTCATTGATTCCATCTAAGTTAGTCGATTTGACAATCATGTGACTGCTTCAGAAAAGATTTTTTTTTAAACGAAAGTATAATTAACTGCAACAACACATCATCTTGTCTTCTATTTATACATATTTATACATATACACATTAGATATCATGTAAACGTGGTCTGTGATGAAGACGTTCAGGATATATTGGCTCATAGGGTATCAAGATGTTCTGGATGGATTGTGAGAGGATTTCGGTCGAGAGTCTATCATGTGATGGTAATCC
This sequence comes from Hanleya hanleyi, assembly GCA_036873755.1. NCBI lineage: Eukaryota > Metazoa > Mollusca > Polyplacophora > Lepidopleurida > Hanleyidae > Hanleya > Hanleya hanleyi. The sequence continues at coordinate 11,231 of JAVTVY010000485.1, forward strand.
ATATACGCGGGGTTCAGTTTTTACGTTCATTCAGACCGTATACTTGTAACAGGAAAGTATAAGTTCCACTTCAGAAACATTTCTACGTTTTTATTCAGTCGCAAACAATAAGTTCTGAAAAGTTTCCATATGATCTATATTCGATATTTCCTTCTGATATCCACGTTAATGTCCAGAAAATTATGTCGAGGGAACCAGATCAGGCAATTGCGTATCACACCATAAATCCCTTATTCCCTATTTTGGAGCTTGGGTTGGCGACCTACCGGCACTGACTAACTCCGAACTGTTGTGAGATATGAATGTTCTGTAGATTAAATACTTCTAGGAATATGATGAAACTATTTTACCAAATACTTGTGGATAAACCGGTAATTAGTATTTGGTCAGTATAGATATCAGTACACCTCTGGTAAGGTGACCATCCCCCTAAATATCACGTTTATTCAAAATTAGTTCGATCTGTGAACAATCCTGGGAAGAAGCACTTGAAGGCAAAATTATTTCGACAAAAACTTGCACATGATCAGACTTCACAGTTGTTATAGTTTTTATATTGTAGTCTCTCCCAGTGTACACAGGTGAAAATATGGAATACATACCCTAATTTTCATTCTATAATCACGGTAATGACCTACCTACCTATATAACTGACGGACTTTGAACAATCATAATAAATCTTCCTTCAGGGGATACCCCATACCTTCATAATGATACCTTACATGTAACATAAACAGCAGTAGATGTGGAAATATGTGATCATATGTTAGCTCTATCCCGTAATTTTCGGAGTTTTTGACCTGGTCCCTAATCCGCTGTAAGTGCATCTAGTACGCTACCCACCCATGTTTCATAATGCCCGCTCAAGGAAGCGCCTATGTATGGTCTTACAAAAAATCATAATGAAAATTCTCCATACCGTGGGTTGAGATATTTCAAAAATAATAGAATGTTAAGCTTCATAATCATTTGACCGTGTTTTCAAGATGACCTAACAAATTCGATGTTCGATTTAGCAAAACAAAACACATTAAATTTAACACGAATAACACAACAGGCTTGCCTTATTTAAAAAAATAAAAAATTTGTCTTTGCTTTAAAGTTATAAATGCTTTCAGTTAAAGGTGGTATATTGTTTGTGTTTACTCAAATTTACTGAACTTTGAGGTCATGGTCAATGGTCAAGTTCCCTACGACCCCAAAATCAGGAAATCGTTGTCTGTCTGTCATTGATGTCACAATACAGTCACGACGGCAGCATTTTCCGGTGGGAAGGGGGGGCCTACTATCACAGCACCTAACTATAGGTTCTAGACGGATGGAGGGGCGTTCTGGCCAATTTTCGATAAATAAAATCGCAAATCATCACTCATTTATTGCTTTAATATTTCGGTTGTTCTATGTGTTTTTTTGTGATGCTCTGGCGCATTTGACAGCATATTTCCGACTTTCGAGAACTGTACTGTTTAGACTGAAGTAAAAAAGTAGAACGATTTTTTAAGTGGAAATTATTCCTATTATATGGTCCCACCTGAGATTTTTTATACTTAAATTTAGTAAATGGTGTGTTCTGGCATATCTGGTGCATTTTGACGAAATAATTTGACTTCGAAAAACTTTTGTAGAGGTATGTAAAGTAGCACAAGCGGAACTCCCTTTCTCCTCCTATTCAGTCTATTGGGTGCGGGATATGTTTTAAATCTAGATGTATTATTATATATTTTCGGTTTGTTATGAATGCACGTAAACCGTTTTTCGATCCGGACTCAGTCCCGTCTTTCATGTTTTGGATTGCCTGCATGGGCCTGTCCATTTTTCAAAACTAGATGTGAAACGCTACAGGTTCAGCCTTCATTTATTATTTTTAAGAACTTCGTAAAACTTGTGCAGCCGGCCTTCACAGAAAATTGTCGAATTTACGGATGCAAAACGCTGTGTTCTGGTGCATTCTGATAATAGGATTACTGTAACTTACCTGCTTCCAACCATACATTGAGTTTCGATAGTGGAGGGTTTTTGTTTTTGTTTATTGGGCTCTGTTTAACCCTACCTGGCCTGGGGGGGGGGGCGAGTAAACCACTGCAAACTTTCTGCGCTATCTCCGGAACGACAAAAAATGGAGAGCTGAAACTCCGTGACTTTATAGTTTATCATATTAGGGTCATTTTGAGCCTATTTACATACCCCCCGAGAAAAGAATCATGGGAAAATTCAAGATGGCGCCCATGTGGGGTCCCAGAAAAGTGATGTTTTTGTTATATTTCTTCAAAATTTCTGCTTTTCCGCGATAAAAAGCGGGGAAAACTATTTTATTTCACATCACATTAATATTTACTAATTTATCATGCAGTTCATAAATAAAAAAATCGAAAAATTTGACTGAAAAATCGACCAAAAAATGCTGTTTTTGAAAATGACGTCATCAACGCGGCCATCTTGGATTTTTTTACATTTTCTGGTAGAGCTTGACCTAAGGGTATAGTGTGGTAAGTTTCAGCCGCCTAGCTCAGGCCACAACAGGTCCCAAAAAGCCCAGGCCAGATAGGGTTAAAGTAAACACAATTATTTCTTTCTAAAAACATAAAAACGTTTATGTTTGCATTGAACGGGGAAATTTCTGAATTCTTGGAAGGTCCAACCAGCATGTTAGGAGAGCCGAGGACAGGAGAACCAATGTCCTTGAAGTGGTTGAGAAAATTCGAGACAGCATTAAGGTGGGTGCTTCCTGTGAATCGAAAATAACCTTTATCAATAACCATCTCTAGTATTCTTGCCCTAGTTCCAATCTCAGTAAACTCAGGTATAATATCATGGAATATTATATCTGAATTCAGCCCTATATAAATCCCGTGCGAGTTGAAACTACTATTGTTAGCCAATCAGATGGATAGCTGGTTGTAACTATTTCAAAATCACGTATCATCAGTAATTACATACGGTAGCTCGTGGTCTAATATATAAACATTATCCCGAAACAGTTTCCAAATATGGCATCATTTCCCGACAGGGTCCGTAAACATCAAAAGTTTACTCCCGCCAAAAAGTCTGGCTTTGTTAGGGGTAGAAAATCAACCACCTCGCTGGGGGTCTAATACATGGTAATGGAGCCTGCGAAATGGAGCATGCGCTGTGGGGAGGATGGGTAGAAAATATCAAAAGATTGTGCCGTGCGAAGATGTTAATCTCCTTGAAGTAAACGTCAATCATTGTCAGAGCGAAAAGGTTGAAATGGTCGTGATTGGCTGATTATGGGATCTCGTAGAATATCGGCGAACGTTTTGCACGATGTTTTCATAGCGTTACGTCTAGATGGTATTCCCCTGATTTACCATCTTGGTTTACCTAAATTGGCCCTAGTTCATGACTGCGAAATAAAACCTGTCCCGAATTCCCGGGAAAATCTTTGCCTTCCCACCATGTGATGGGCGAATAAGTATTGTTCATCACATATACGGGGAAATGGAATGGAACAATGGGTGCACATCTGTCACTATAGTTACGGTAACAGCTGTTGTGTATGGAGACATTGGACTGGATGCAAATCGATATCAGCGGTTACATCTGGAACAATGGTGTATTGTGTTGGAAACAATGGTGTATAGTATGGCCGCTTTCCGCGAAATATTGAATGGGGTAACAGATGCGGTGTGTTTGAGAACAATACGGTGAGTGAGTGAATATGATTTAACGTCGCTTACAAGTATATTTCAGTCATATCACGACGTTCGGCCCTATTCCTTTTCACACACGGGAACCACACGGGTGGGGTGCTATTCCTTTTCACACCCGGGAACCCCACGGGTGCCTCAGTTAGTCGCATCTTACGACAAGCTCTCTGAGGAGCTGAGGCCTATTCTTACCATGACCTGCGATGTGCACAACGACATCGCAGGTCAATCCCCGGAATACGTATTGTGTATAGTTACATAATGGGAACGATGGTTTTATTGTATGGTTGCTGCTGCAGCTTCAGCGGTTGACCCCACAATGCGAAATTTGGGGGTTCTCAGAACGCTTGTTGCTGCTGTCGGTCATAAAAAATTCACTCAGTGTGTCTGCATATATTCTGGGTCAGACAAGCAAACGGTGTCAGATTTTATTATGGTTCTTAAACAGTGTGAACTTTCAACATTAGAATATTACTTTTAGAATGATAAAGGATTCGATCGTTCATCCCATCGCAATAAAGAATTTGTTCGGCACTATTCTGCTCTTGTCCATTACAATGGATTTCTTGGTGAAAGGCACATAGCGGAACTGTCGCATTGATAGCTAACCTTCACGAGATTGCGAGTATTAAAACACAACAACCATGCAATTAAATGCTTCTCTTCGAGTCTGCATGTTACATGAAATGTGGAGACAGACCGTGTTTATCGTATAGAGACTACAGTTGGTGTAGCTTTATATAGCGAACAGGATAGGAAAGCGTTGTTTTATAGATTCCATTTCCTTGTCTGGCCTCCTTGTTACGTGAAACATTGCAATGAACAGCTGTTCGATCAGCCCTTGTTGCCTATGATTGCTGATAAGGCCTGGTACACACGACCCAGTTTTCCTTGTTAAGTGAGACCAAGCTTGTGGAAGACTGTTCCGGCCATTCGCTATATCCTGCTCTGGTACGATCATCGTCCTCCTTGTTTCAGTCATATCACGACGGTGTCTACAGAACACGAGAGTGCTCACAGTTCCTATTACCCTGGACACTGATCAGCCCAGCGAGTACAACACCCGGTCACCCATCTACGTATTGACCGAGCTTAACGTTGCTTAACTAAGGTGATCTGACGAGAACCAGTGTGTCCAACGCTATGTACGACTGTTGTAAGTTATCCTATCCGGCGTCTTCGATCGCCGCAGCGTGAGTATTAATAGCTTCATGCACAATACGATCCCAGAAGGTAGGTTCCTTCTCACTTCCCTGGGATGTAGGCTGACTATCTGAGGTCAAGCTCTCCGTATCAGTAGATATATTCTCAGCAGTCTCTGTTTCGGTATCAGTCGATGGACTCTCAGTATCAGCTGGCATATTCTCAGCATCCGCCTCAGTGGACTTCTCGATGTAATCATGCTATAGGATGTGTTTCCGCTCACATAGTCCTCGTTGTATTTCTCCCTTATCGGGAGATATATATTCTAATGAAATGGATATTCCCTTGATTCTACCCGCGGAGGATCTCTTCTAATTTGAGGTGTTTCTTCCGGTTTTTCTTCTCGAGATGATCTCCATGGTAACGGAAGTCATACAGCTGACATGCGCTGTTCGGAGTTTCGGTGTGATACTCTGCTTTCAACATGGATACCAATATTGATCCCTAGCAGGCAGTGCGCAACGAGGTACTAGTGTCCTACATTATCCGAGACCGTGTCGAGTGAGGTTTTAAGTCTACGAACAGGTAGCCGTACGGACGGCTTGTCGCTTGAAACGCCTGCATGAAATGGTCGATGTTCTGAGGATAAATTCGACAACCAAACACACCGATTTGCGCTCTGTCGATGGGATTGGATAACAACACGAAGTATTGGCAGTTCAAGGCAATATCTCTGGACGCCTTGCCTTGAGGAAAGAGATTCTGGGTCAAATAGATGACGGAGAGATTCCGATGATGGGATCCTTTGGTAAACAAGTCGGCAACGTGTGAATTGTCCATGACCGCACTCATCAGATCATCTAGAACTACCACGTTGATCTGCTCGAGGTCGAAGAACTACGCTTGATAGATATCGTGAGGAATCCTTGGGACGATGCTTACATTTTGTAACCTTGTAGTTTCGTAGGCGGGCTGCCACTGGCTGTAGCACCAAACTATACGGGTATAGTTGAGGGGCACTTCCTCTAAGAATTCCATCATCCAGGACGTCTTGCCACATCCCGTAGAGCCGTCATGGTATAGGGATGCTCTACTCCACTTGGCGGACCCATAGCGAGACTTGGTGGTGTCGCTTGGTTGTGTTTGCATTGAATATGTTTGAGCATATTGTCGCGATGAGAGAAGGTTCTCTGACAGAACGTACATGCACTCGACATGGTACCCGGTCAGAGCGTGATTACAGACTGAGGCTAATGGTTTACAAATGACCTTATATGACCACTCACTCACTCAACTTCATTCCTCCTCCTTCTCCTCCAGCTTCTCGTCTTCCTGTTCCTCCTCCTCTTGCTGTTCCTGCTGCTCTTCCTCCTCCTCCTCATCCTCTTCTTACTCCTACTCCTCCTCCTCTTCTACCTTCTCCTCCTCCTCTTCCTCCACACATACGCTGAGGTAACGCCACCAGGTAGCGCGAGCGAACATGGTCTCCTCTCCCCAAACGCCCTCCTGTGCACTTCCGAATCTCCCCTTTCTCTACTACTCCCCGAGTGCGCAGGCGCATATCACTCCCAGTCTGACTCTAGTCCACAAGTGCTTGACTAGTATACCTCACACGACCCATTCGGAGTAATATTGAACCATCTCGACCCAAAACGTCTATTCCCGTGCGCTTTTACCACTGCGCATGCTCCCCTACTTCCACGACCCACCAGTCCAGTCGGATGCTCCCCACGAATGCTTCACTATGACACCACATACGACCCATCGGACCAATAGTGGGTCATCTCGACCCCAAAACGTTCATTCCAATGCACTCTTACCACAGCGGATGTGCGCGTGTAAGCTCCTACTTTCACAACCCACCAGTCCAGTCGGAGGCTCCTTCACGGGTGCTTCACTTTGACACCTCATACGACCCATTCGGATCAATATTAACCCACCTCGACCCCAACACATCCATTCCCATGTCCTTTTGCCACAATTCCCATTCTACTTCCACATCCCATCAGTCCTGTCTGGCGCTCCTCCACGATTTGTCTGAGTTGTCGTCCTTGCGTCCAGAGTGACGGCGCTACGATTAGAATTTTTATACCATCCGGGGTATCGGTGATTTTGCCCCCTGCACACCATTTTTCATCTATCGATATGACAGAAAAACGGATCTGAGCGGATGTTTTTTAACCTTTTTCAAGCGATTGTACCATGCTATATTATATAATACTAACGTGTTTATTATTATCCGGTATTAAAGGTCACTTCCGGTCACGTGACCGGAACCGGAAGTGACGTCACAGCAGTGCAGGCAGAGGTACTAAAGTGCACTCAATGCGAGGTCAAATCACCTTTCTATACTACTCAGTTGCGTGTTATTGTCTACTCTGTCACCATGAAAACGTTTCCTTGAACGCAGAAAGCATCCAGACAATACACAATTTTTCTCATTATATACCAACACAATACGTATCGTTTTCAAACACCGCATCGCTTATCCCTTTCAGTACAACAGCCATTGTTTCTCAGAAGTCACTCATACAATAAACCCATTGTTTTCGCTATGTACCTACACAATACGTATCTTTTTCATCCGCATCTGTCACCCCATTCAATACGATAGCCCTTTGTTTCGCTGAAAGCATTCATACAATAAAACCATTGTTCCCATTATGTATCTATACAATACGTATTGTGTCCAAACACACAATACACCGCATCTGTTCCCCATTCAATACAATATCATTTTGTTTCGCTGTAAGCAGTCATACAATACACCAGTGTTCCCAATACACCATTGTTCCCCCTGTAACAGCTAGTATCGATTTGCATCCAGTCCATTGTCTCCAGCCCCGTGGGGCTTCCGGGGATTGACCTGCGGTGTCGTTGTGCACATCGCAGGTCATGGTAAGAATAGGCCTCAGCTCCTCAGAGAGCTTGTCGTAAGAGGCGACTAACTGAGGCACCCGTGGGGTTCCCGGTTGTGAAAAGGAATAGGACCCCACCCGTGTGGTTCCCGGGTGTGAAAAGGAATAGGACCCAACGTCGTGATATGACTGAAATATAGTTGAAAGCGACGTTAAATCATGTTCACTCACTCCCTCACTCCCATTGTCTCCATACACAACGTAACCATAGACTATAGTGACAGATGTGCACCCATTCTTCCATTCCTTTGTTCTCTGTTACGTAATATCATTGGTCTAAAAAATCGATCAATATTTCAACATAAAGGAAACATTTTCTACTTAGTATTACTTATATCCTATATTGTTCATTCCAGGCCCTTTCCAACAGAGGGATCAAGTGTGACTATGTAACTGGGGGAGGGACAGGCTCCTTTCTGTTTGAAGCCGAGAGCGGTGTCTTCACAGAGGTCCAGCCTGTATCCATTTAGGCTACTGTTACATTTCAACCTGGGTAGATTTAAACAAAATTTATTCTATCTTGTACGAGCTGATCTTCATGGAAAATTGAAAATGGGGATCACAGGCCCGCAAAACAAGAGTTTTGGGTGTGTGGGCGGTGGTATTAGGGTGAAGTGTCGAAGTATGGGGTCTCTATATATAACCTCATGCTTTATTTATATAAAGCATGGGGTTATATATAGAGACCCCATATTTCGACACTTCACCCTAATATCACCGCCCACACCCCCCAGAAACTCTTGTTTTGCGGGCCTATGGTCAGATCAAGCCTTGCTTTTGTCAGATTTTTCGGAAATCCAGACCGATTCCTCGGCTTCACTCTCAGCAGTTCCACCCTATAAAAACCCATCATTTTTATACAGTTTCCTAGAAATGGGAATTTTGGGAATTTGATTCTCAGTTTCCCCATTAGATTTCAAGCCCTTCTGTCCGTCATTCCCTGATCACTGTTGTATGTTTAAAACGTGTCCTATCCGGGTTTTTTTTGCAAATTTAATATTTCAAAAGATTAAGTATATATAGATCGTTGAATCATGTGGTGGCTCGAGTGTTCAAATATATACATGTATAAACCAAATCATAATATTTCGAATGTCCAAAAATGAAATGTTTCAAGGAGAATATGACCAACAAAGGTGATTAACTAAAGGACTAGTTACAGTAAGTTGAAATTCTGTCCTATAGGTTTTGCATTATGAAACGGAATTTTCTTTTCAGTAGTGAAATGCCAACTTTGAATATTTCAGAGTGAAACAGTAGCTGGTTATAGTAGAAAATTATGCATAATATGCATTTTCCAATATTCCGAAAAAAAACCAACTCGCAAACCAAATTTAGTCTGATCATAATAGGGTTATAACATATTCTAACATGCTCCACGTTATAGCCGTGCGCTGATTGGTCCAGACCTCAAAACATACGGAGATTATCACACGATAATCTTCATTTGTTTGTTGTGATCTGTTTCATTCACGTGCCGAACTGGTGACGTCTCATTCTTGTGACGCAGTGCTACAAATCTGAGCAACGATTGGTTCATTCACTGCGCAGTGGGCGGAGTTCACACAGCTGCAGCTCGTGAACGGACAGCACGCGCGAGCATGGCCTGCAAACCAGTCACGAAAGTCTTGCATCAAAACGGGATAAATTTGCAGAAAAGTTGCCATTCCGCTTATGAAATGAGGAAATAGTTATCATTGTGCATGTTAGAATGGAGTTAATGACCTTCTTAGTGAATATTATGGTGTAATAATTTTTCGATGTTTAGTTTTAGACCTCATCAAAAAACCACGCGGCTTCGCCGCTCTTCGCCGCGAGGTTTTTTGATTGACGGTCTAAAACTAAACATCGAAAAATTATTACACGATAATATTCACTAAGGCGGTCATTAACTCCTAAACAGTGTTCCATTTATGTTAATTTCATCCATAACACTGAATACATGGGGAAATTTGACTTTATTCTTGCTTGAAGATTATTGAATCATTAAATCACCCCTCCGCGGGTCAAATTTCCCCTTTTTGCTATATAATACTAAACGCATAGTTGTCTTTGAATATGTAATAAAAACGGGGGATCATGCTTTCTTAGAAAATAGTAGTGGTACAAGTGATAAATTGAGCCTTTCAGGTCCAATGTCCAGGAGGGGGTGAGGATGAGGAATCAATGGGGAGGTGGGGAAATTTTCTTAGAGGTTCATCTATAAAGCATTTACGCGTTTGCCTTTTTGTGAAACCTGATGAGCACATTGTACTCTCCAGCCGTTGAATCTAAAATGACAACTTTTTGGTCATGCCTATACCCCTCTATCAAACCGTCAGTAATACGCCTAAATGGATTTATTGTGTTCGACAGCGGTCTGTTATTTATTTTTATCCTATATTTTGGTGTATAGACACTTTTCCGGGAAATTCAACCTGTTGTGAAAATTTCGACAAATCACCATAAGCTCGTGGAAATGAACGTCCGCTACTCCCTTAAAGAGATAGCGAAGAGAGTCAATGAACTCATCCCTATGTAAATGCACCTACATGTGCCATCCGTGTAGCTCTTTGTTAAAGGATTAACTAGAATTTTGTGCAAGTCACGGATCGCCTAGAATATGCAGACATGTACATTTCTATGAAACATTGCAATGGACTCCTGCAGAAACCCAGTGGTTGGATGATCTTCATCCAACAACCAATGATGTTCTTCGAATTGTTTTCAAAAGTTCATATTATCCAATGGGCGGCAGTATCGAGAATCCGTGATGTCCCAGTATACATTGCAGTTTTGGAATGACCGGTTCATTGACTTACCACTTTACCATATTGATATCGTACATTTATTATGCAACCATGCATGTCTATACTCCGTCATCATCTAATATATTATCATGTGCTGAACTGCGAAAAAAAAAAATAATTCTTCTGCTCTGCCTACCTGAACATATACTGTGACATTTTTTACCAAACTTGTCTTTTATTTCCTTCACTGCTCTATGTTAGGGCTCGTATGTATTAATGGATGCAGACTATGGAAGAAATTTTGGGCAAGACGGGAAACATGTTCACGATTTTGAGAATTCGCTGTACATTATTAGTACTGTGCAGAGCGTCATGGTGAGAAAAACAATTTTATCTTATTTCATTATTATGTTTTTCAGAGTAATATTGCAAGATAGCATGGATACAACAGACATCTGTGCTTAAAATTGGGCTTTGGGCAAAATCCGCTTGGGGGAAAAGTGGGTTGGGCAAATGTCAAGGTGGGCAAATTTGCCTAAGGGCAATTGTCTGTACTCCCCAATCCCCGAAGCCCGTATTCCTTAACGTCAAATGTTCACTTATGAGATGGAGACGTGCAAAACGAAATATCCAGCTAGGACCCTATTTTGGGGGAAAAATTTATCATGTGGCCAATTTCTTTACATCAAAATGAGGATGGATTACACTCTCAAAACGCAAATGTTTTCCAATACTTAAAAGGTGGTGAAATAACACTTTCTAAATGCTTTCCCTCCTCCAATACTCTAGATGTTAAATCTAACATTTGCGTTTTTAAGAGTGTAGAACTGGCGACAGTGGGTCGGAACTTACACCTCTCATTAGGAAATGTGATCTTATATTCCTTCATCCAGTTCAGTTCATCCCCAGCTGAGTTAGTTTGTTCATATATTCTATACACAATTGTACTGCGATCCTGATAATGACTTTGCCAATCAGACCATAGTAGTAGGAACAGTGGAAATTCATTATTAGAAATGAGGGTGAGACTGATGACGTCACGTGGAGCTTACATCACGGATGACGTCTCTTTCGGTGACATGACTTCTGGGTCAAAGGTCACTTTCGGGTCGAAGGTCATTTCCGGGTCAAAGGTCATTTCCGGTCACGTAACGGCCCAGCAAGAGTTATCTGCCCTTAAATAAGACCGTACGCTGCAGTGATTTCAATGTTAAACCTCATGAGCAACACACTCATGGGCATTTGCGGTATGGGGTGTGGCCCCTTATTTTGTTTGTCTCGTGATGTAGACCCCAAATCGTCCATTCCAATGCCCTTTTCCCACAATTCCCTGTCTGCGCATGCGCACCATGCGTAACCTTACCTACACGACCCACTCATCTAGTTGGATTGTCTCTCAGAAGTGCTTCACTTGATACCTCACTCGACCCAATCGCAAACATTGGTCCACCACGACCCCAAAACGTCCACCTCGTGACCGGAAGTACCCTATGCCCTACGGGCTATAGTGTACAGGGTGCCCTACCGGTGCATGCGCATTGCATGCGATGATGTCACTTTCGAACTTCGAACTCCAAGAGCTCCGACTTCTAGAGCTCCGAGCTCCAAGAACTCCGAGCTCTAAACCGGTCCATCACACAACTCCGAGCTCTGTAGTTTCTCAAAAGGCAGTTTCTGATTGGACAAGATCAGCCGAGAATACACCTAGCGTGCAAGAACGAACTTGACAGGTACAACAAGAAATGGGTGTACCACATATGCATTACGGCGTTACGATAAGGCGTTAAAGCATTACTACAGGACGTTCAAGCGTTAAGCTAGGGCATTAAGGCGTTAAGATAAGGCGTTAAGATAGAGCGTTAAGGCTTTAAGACGAGCGTTAAGGCGTTGAGACGGGCGTTAAGTTGTTAAGATAAAGCGTTGAGACGGGCGTTAAGGCGTAACGACGAACGTTTATGGGCGTCACTGCATTTCGATGAATTAGTGTCTATTCCATGCATTATGAAGAAAAATAAGAGCTTCTGAGCTATTTCGCCAGGGCGTTGAACCGTTAAGCTGGGCGTTGGTGGGCGTTACTGTTCATAAAAGCAACAAAAACGTGAACAGTCGACGTTCAACCGTCAACATGGCGATGCAGATGATTAGAATATGCCAGCTGATTCTGAGTACTACATCCTTACTTCCACGATCCACCCATCCAGTTGGATGGTCCCTCACGAGTGCTTCACCTTGATACCTCACTCAACCCAATCGGACCAATATTGGTCCACCACGATCCCAAAACGTCCACCTCAGGCCTGCTCATTCACTACACATGTGTAAGGTAACTTTTCAGCGAAAGTTGGCTGGAAGTGGCCTTTGGCCTGGAAATGACCTTTGACTCGGAAGTCCTGTCACCGGGAGTCATATCATCCGTGAAGTCAGCTCCACGTGACGTCATCAGCCTCATTCAGTTTCAGTTTTAATACTGAATTTCGACTCTTGCATGCACACCATAGCCCTACTTTAATTCCGCACCCATTCGGTCGGATGCTCACCCACGAGTGTTTCAAACTGATACCCCATACGACCCAGTCGGACCAATATGGGTCCACCTCGACCCCAAAATGTTCATTCCAATGTCCTTTTCCCAAAATTCCCTGTCTGCACATGCGTACCACAGCCTTACTTCCACGACCTACCCATCCAGTTGGATGGTCCTTCATGAGTGCGTCACTTTGATACCTCACTCGACCCAATCGAACCAATATTGGTCCACTACGATCCCAAAATGTCCACTTCAGGCCTGTCTATTCACTATATACGCATACGCATGCGTACGGTAACTTTTCAGCGAATTCAACCCATGACCTCGAGACCCCTTCCAACCTGTTCTACATCGCGAGACAAAGAAAACAAGGGGCTAATTTCTCTGTGGGAGTGGGTTGCCCATTAGGTTTAACATTGAAATCACAGCAGCGGACTGTCTTCTTTAGGGCAGATATGTCTTGCTGGGTCGTCACGTGGCCGGAAGTGACCTTTGACCCGGAAGTGACCTTTGACCGGGAAGTCATGCCATCCGTGACGTCAGCTCCATGTGATCCACGTGACGTCATCAGCCTCAGCCTCATTTTTAATAATGAATTTTCACTCTTCCTACTACTAACCATTTCCTTTTAAAACAGATGCAAATTTAACTTTGGTGGGTGGAAACTGGCGCCTCGACTGCACCAATGTACAACTGCACATTGACTGTTTTTGATTACTTAGGGAACAAGATCACATGATCTGGCAAAAACTGACCGTTTTCGAATTCACTTAGGGTCGCGAATACTTAGGGATCTTACCGTAGTGGTCATAGGCTGGTGAAGATCTGAAGACAGAAGCAGAATAAAAAGTTACGATGTGACAACAATGTGAACTGTAAAATTATAATTACCTCTTGCTCCCCTAAGTTAAGAAAATTACACTGCGAGTCTAATGTTTTGTATACATACGCATAGGAGATTCAGATTCGACCGTCACTCATTGATAGCTGTGAAGTATTCAACGCAGACAAATACATTGTATTTTGTTCTCAATCAGGCTGGTGAAAGAGCTGTCGTTGATGTTGGATTGAAGGGTGTCAGTGTAGATTCTGGAATGCCTCTTGTGAGTTGTTTTGAATTGTATCTCCTCAATACTGCACTACTGCACAGAAAGTTGAACTTTGTCTGTCGTCTGCGATGTTGATATAATTATTCCACCCCTCAATGAATTGCAGCCCCAAAAGTGCTCGATGTATCAGGCTAAGCCCAATGTTTGTATTTCTTGTGGCATGAGAATAGTTTTCTCTTGAATGATGGGAGAATAATCCTGATCCATGTCATATGTAAAATGTGATATCAAACCACATAAATTTATAGTGTACTCATTGTACCGGTTCTCTGGTATATATAGGATCAACGTTGTTTGCTTTAAAGGGGAAAAAGATAAGATGTGCGATATCATTTTATTATATTAGGTGGCAGGTTTGATATCTTTTGTTTAATATATGTATATGTATTTTATCTGTCAGGTTGCTAATGATGACAAAAAGTTGTACTCAAAAGGTGGTGATGAACATGGGATTATCTCCCCTCCTGATGATCTTCAGGTGAGCGCTCTGTAGTATAGCTAGGAGTTTTAAGTTCATTATTCACTTAAGGATGTCCGCTGATGGTTTTTGGCTTCGGCAGCCATTTTGCCTGTTTTTCCTATTGAGTTATCTCCCTTTCCTAAGTTAAGAGATAGGGATTTGCTTTAAAAGCCTTCTAGCCGAGAATTTTGCACACCAACATCCATCCAATTTGATAAATTTGGATAGACAATGTGATTGTCTGCAAACAATTAGAATATAAGAAAAAGTTAAGAAAGTATTTTTTATGAATAAGCTTCAAAACTAGGGCTATTCTCTATGATTTCTGGGTTATCAAATTGAGCATGGGTCAGTCCACTTAACGTTGCCTACAGCTAAAAAAATGCACACCAACCTATATTTTTTTCTTTGTCTTTTCTCATATTACGCAAGTATGAATGCAACAACACACATTATTCAAAGAGTTAATTACTTTGATTTACCACCGGCGGACATCCTTAAGGTGTATTCAGTAGTATTTGAGTGTGGACAACTAGCAAGGTATGGACAGATATCAGGTTGTAGAGAACTGTCAATGTATGGACAAATGTCAAGGCGTGGACAACTAGCAAAGTATATGGACAGATATCAGGGTGTGGACAACTACCAAGGTATAGACAGATATCAGGGTGTGGACAACTATGAAGGTATGGACAGACATCAGGGTGTGGGCAACTATCAAGATATGTACAGATATCAAAGGTTATTTTTTAAGGTTCTACTGATGGAAGGTTTGTCCATTCATGGATACATATTGCTCAATGTGAATGTTGAAGATATTTCCGGCATGAGTGGGAGGGTTGATGGATTCCCGGCCCTTGTTTGTTTCTTCATCCATGGGATATTAACGGGGTGGAAAGATGGAAGGCTGGATTTGATTTGAAAATTAATAAATAAAGTTATGAGTATTGGGAGTAGTATACAAAGTGGATCTGCTACCTTTAGCTCCTCACTGCGCATGCGCAGAACCTTGTTGGCTGCCTACTGCGCATGCTCAATGAGGAGCAATGAGGAGCAACGAGGAGGGTCACCAAAGGTCAATGAGTAAATAGTTCCGGCAAAAAAAAATTAAAAAAAAATGTATTCATCCGCGGTGATGCGGTTTGGCCGCGGTTTTGGCGGTGATTCGGTCTCGGGAAAAAACTTCCGCGGAGAAAAAGTAGTCCCTAGATAAAATGGTCCGATGGGGTCGAGTGAGGTATCAAAGTGAAGCTTAGGTGAAGGGGCATCTAATGGGCTGGGTGAGGGGCAACCTCCCCACAGCGCATGCTCCATTTCGCAGGCTCCAATAACATCCCTGCCTCCAATAGCGGAAGTTGACCTTTACTACGTTGCTATGACGTATAGGGGGAACCAACCAACGCACGGTTCAGTTTGAATCCGACCAAACGACTCCTTTAGTGTTGCACATGAGCGAACTACTTTTCATATGCTCTGTCCAGATAAACAGGGAAAATTATCTCCAGATAATTCTTTTTAACGCTAAGACAACAGAGGTATTATGCAGACTGGAAAAGTTATCGAAATGTTCGGTAAACATCCATTTTACTATATATGATGTCACTACCGGCGATGTGCGCGAAGGCCCCGAATCCGGTCCAAAAATCTGACTGGTGGCTGGGGTGTTATTAGACCCCCAGCGAGGTGGTTGGGTGAGGGGTTGACATATCGGCCTTCTGCGCATGCGCGGTGGCCGAAGGGTATGAAAATAGCCTTTTTGGAGCTAGGGGAGCCCCTAGTGGACCGATGGGGTCGAGTGAGGTATCAAAGTGAAGCATTCATGAAGGGGCATCTGATGGACTGGGTGTGGGGTTGAATTAGGGTCAATCTGGGCATGCGCGGTGGCCCAAGGCTATGAAAATAGACGTTTTGGAGCTAGGGAAGCCCCTAGTGGACCGATGGGGTCGAGTGAGGTATCAAAGTGAAGCATTCATGAAGGGGCATCTGATGTACTGGGTGTGGGGTTGAATTAGGGTCATTCTGCGCATGCGCGGTGGCCGAAGGGTATGAAAATAGACGTTTTGGTATCTAGGGAAGCCCCTAATGGACCAATGGGGTCGAGTGAGGTATCGATGTGAAGCTTATGTGAAGGGGCATCTGATGGACTGGGTGTGGGGTTAAATTAGGGTCATTCTGCGCATGCGCGGTGGCCCAAGGGTATGAAAATACACGTTTTGGTATCTAGGGAAGCCCCTAATGGACCAATGGGGTCGAGTGAGGTATCGATGTGAAGCTTATGTGAAGGGGCATCTGATGGACTGGGTGTGGGGTTAAATTAGGGTCATTCTGCGCATGCGCGGTGGCCGAAGGGTATGAAAATAGACGTTTTGGCATCTAGGGAAGCCCCTAATGGACCAATGGGGTCGAGTGAGGTATCGATGTGAAGCATTCGTGAAGGGGCATCTGATGGGCTGGGAGTGGGTTAAATTAGGGTCATTCTGCGCATGCGCGGTGGCCCAAGGGTATGGAAATAGACGTGTTGGAGCTAGGGGAGCCCCTAATGGTCCAATGGGGTCGAGTGAGATATCAAAGTGAAGCCTAGGTGAAGAGGCATGCAGGCAATGGGGTGGGTGCGTGTAAAATTTTTCCTGAAAAAAAACGGAAAAGGGACTTTATCGAAAAACCTGGGAAAATGCCTATATGGGGTATGGGTGGTATATAGGTCGCCGGGCTTAACGGGGCTCGCCTGTCAATAGAGTTATCTTCCCCTAGTTCCAGGGTGGGTGTATGTTAAAAATTCCTGAAAAAATACGGAATACGGACTTTATTCTAAATTACGGGAAAATGCCTATATGGGGTGTGGGAGGTATAGGACCATCCTGGGAAACCTACTTCTATACATTTACGGTAGGGTTGTGGGGTTTCGTTTTACTCGTCTCGTCATTTAGAACATGATAAGAAGTGTCCCCGTGCGAATCGGTGAAATTTTTGAAACAAGTCACTGAGCCCCATATAGTCCATACTGGGAGTATTAGGATCAATGTTTGTCCCCCTGGGAAACGTACTTCTATACATTTGCGGTAGAGTTGTGGGGTTTCGTTTTACTCGTCTCGTCATTTAGAACATGATAAGAAGTGTCCCCGTGCGAATCGGTGAAATTTTTGAAAAAAGTCACTGAGCCCCATATAGTCCATACTGGGAGTATTAGGATCAATGTTTGTCCCCTGGGAAACGTACTTCTATACATTTGCGGTAGGGTTGTGGTGTCTCGTTTTACTCGTCTCGTCATTTAGAACACGATAGGAAGTGTTGCGGAGCGAATCGGTGAAATTTTTCAAAAAAGTCACCGAGGCCTGGGTAGGCCCATAGGCCTATACTGCATGGCTATGGGTGTATAGGCCCATACGGGGTGGACATGTTGGAGTCTAGGTGAGTCCCTAATGGTCCAATGGGGTCGAGTGAGGTCTTATTTTGAAGCTCTCGTGGAGGAGCACTTGACTACACTAATGGTTCGTCCGTGTTCAATAGTCTGCGCATGCGCAGCCTGGCCCGTAGTATAGAAAACAGGCATTTTGGGTGCTAGGTAGGGGTGTGTTTGGGATAGAGATGGGCTATTCACGGTTCGAATGGGTCGTGTGAGGTGTCAAAGTGAAGCTTGTGTGAGGTAGAGTCAGAATGGTGTGTTTTTGAATGAAAGTCGCGTTAATCTGCGCATGCGCAGTTGGTTGTAGTAAGTAAAGTGGTCATTTTGGGGCAGTACATGAAGGTATTTGGGTCGAGATGGGCTATTCACGGTTCGAATGCGTCCTGGAAGGTGTCATCTTGTAGTTCTCGGGGTGTACATTCCGATTTGAGGGATGTCCGCGTCATCTGTGACGTCATCGGTACGAGTAGTAGCGAAAGTGGACATTTTCGGGCAGTACATGAAGGTATTTGGGGTCGAGATGGGCTATTCACGGTTCGAATGGGTCGTGTGAGGTGTCAAAGTGAAGCTTGTGTGGGGTAGAGTCAGAATGGTGTGTTTTTGAATGAAAGTCGCGTTAATCTGCGCATGCGCAGTTGGTTGTAGTAAGTAAAGTGGCCATTTTGGGACAGTACATGAAGGTATTTGGGGTCGAGATGGGCTATTCACGGTTCGAATGCGTCCTGGAAGGTGTCATCTTGTAGTTCTCGGGGTGTACATTCCGATTGGAGGGATGTCCGCGTCATCTGTGACGTCATCGGTGACGTCATCAGTACGAGTAGTAACGAAAGGGAACATTTTGGGGCAGTACATGAAGGTATTTGGGGTCGAGATGGGCTATTCACGGTTCGAATGGGTCGTGTGAGGTGTCAAAGTGAAGCTTGTGTGGGGTAGAGTCAGAATGATGTGTTTTTGAATGAAAGTCGCGTTATACTGCGCATGCGCAGTTGGTTGTAGTAAGTAAAGTGGCCATTTTGGGGCATTACATGAAGGTGTTTGGGGTCGAGATGGGCTATTCACGGTTCGAATGCGTCCTGGAAGGTGTCATCTTGTAGTTCTCGGGGTGTACATTCCGATTTGAGGGATGCCCGCGTCATCTGTGACGTCATCGGTACGAGTAGTAGCGAAAGTGGACATTTTCGGGCAGTACATGAAGGTATTTGGGGTCGAGATGGGCTATTCACGGTTCGATAGAGTCAGAATGGTGTGTTTTTGAATGAAAGTCGCGTTAATCTGCGCATGCGCAGTGGGTTGTAGTAAGTAAAGTGGCCATTTTGGGGCAGTACATGAAGGTATTTGGGGTCGAGATGAGCTATTCACGGTTCGAATGCGTCCTGGAAGGTGTCATCTTGTAGTTCTCGGGGTGTACATTCCGATTGGAGGGATGTCCGCGTCATCTGTGACGTCATCGGTGACGTCATTGGTACGAGTAGTAGCGAAAGTGGACATTTTCGGGCAGTACATGAAGGTATTTGGGGTTGAGATGGGCTATTCACGGTTCGAATGGGTCGTGTGAGGTGTCAAAGTGAAGCTTGTGTGGGGTAGAGTCAGAATGGTGTGTTTTTGAATGAAAGTCGCGTTAATCTGCGCATGCGCAGTTGGTTGTAGTAAGTAAAGTGACCATTTTGGGGCAGTACATGAAGGTATTTGGGGTCGAGATGGGCTATTCACGGTTCGAATGCGTCCTGGAAGGTGTCATCTTGTAGTTCTCGGGGTGTACATTCCGATTTGAGGAATGTCCACGTCATCTGTGACGTCATCGGTGACGTCATCGGTACCGCGTCATCTGTGACGTCATCGGTAGTAGCGAAAGTGGGCATTTTCGGGCAGTACATGAAGGTATTTGGGGTCGAGATGGGCTATTCACGGTTCGAATGCGTCCTGGTAGGTGTCATCTTGTAGTTTTCGGGGTGTACATTCCGATTTGAGGGATGCCCGCGTCATCTGTGACGTCATTGATGACGTCATCGGTACGAGTAGTAGCGAAAGTGGACATTTTGTGGGTGCGTGAGGGTGAGTTTGGTGTAGAGATGCACCATCCTTAGTCCGAATGCGTCGCGTGAGGTGTCATTTTGTAGCTCTCGGAGTGTACATTCCAAATTGAGGCATGTCCGAAGCATCTGTGACGTCATCGATGACGTCATCAATAGGAGTATTAGCGAAAGTGAGCCTTTTGGGGCAGTGCAGGAAAGTATTTGGTCTAGAGATGGACCATCCGCGTTGCAAATGCGTCGTGTGGGGTATCATGTTGTAGCTCTCGGAGTATAGACCCTGATTTCAGGGATATTTATAGCATCTGTGACGTCATTGGTGACGTCATTAGTACAAGTTGTAGAGAAAGTGGGCCTTTTTTAGCAGTGAAGGATGTTATTTGGTGTAGAGATGGACCATCCGCGGTCCAAATGGACCGTGTGAGGTGTCATCTTGTAGCAACGCCCACCAACACCATTCTTAATGCTTCAACGCCCTCGTGAAATAGCTCAGAAGCTCTGATATTCCATGGAATTGTCACTAATTCTTCGAAATGCGGTGATGCCCGTCAACGCCCGTCGTTACACCTTAACACTCTAACATAACACCATGATATAGACCAGAGAGAGAACAACAACAACAACAAGGATGACACATGAGAGAACAACAACAACAAGAAGTTTTTTTCATATATTTTATTTTCCCCAATGTTACATCACACCCACGCTGTGGGAGCCGCGTTGGGTATATTTACAATTCAAGAAGATTCTTATCCAATCAGAGGCCACCATTTGCATGTTTCATATTCGTTCCTGTCCGTTAGATGTATTCTTGTCCAATCAGAAGTCTCCATTTCAGAAAGTGCCATCTGAACCGTTTATTCTAATCATCGTCAGGCAGGCCAGGATACCGTTGAGGCAACATATCCTCAGATAGTTGTTTGCGCATTCTAAGTATCTATCAGTGCATGGGTGAATACTTTCATCCGATGGAGGTGGTGGTCAGTTTAACCACGAAGAACGCAACATTGGTCATTATCTCCACTTGGTGTTACAATTCAAGAAGACTTGTCCAATCAGAGGCCACCATTTGCATCTGTCATATTCGTTCCTGTCCGTTAGATGTATTCTTGTCCAATCAGAAGTCTTCATTTCAGAAAGTTCCATCTTCGGCCATGTTCGCTCTGAACCGTTCATTCTAATCACCGTCGGTCAGGCCAGGATACCGTTGAGGCAACATATCCTCAGATAGTTGTTTGCGCATTCTGAGAATCTATCAGTGCCTGGGTGAATACTTTCATCCGATGGGTTGGTCGGTCAGCTTGGTCACGAAGAACGTAACATTGGTTACCCTCTCCACTTTCCACTTGGTGTTGGGGCGTTGTTGTTGGGCCCATTCCGAGGGATCCACGTTGGCCAGGTTCTCCAGCATCGTCTCTAGCGACGCCCGGTTAATGATGGTAAACGGTTGGTCAAATACCCGGATGTTACTGCTCGGGTACAAGTATCGGACTTGATCTGTCTCCTTATGCTGCAGCACATAACCAAACGCCAGATTTAATTTGAAGGACGTTGCTTGGTCATTGAAGATGGCTTCCACGTAGCTGCCTAGACGGGCGAGGTCGGTCAGTCGGAATTGTATATATCTTGAATAGGACGATGACGGTAGAAACAGTGCCGTATCATGGTCCAATGGCGCCGATAGATGTCACTCACTGGATGGGCGCCCTGTAAGAGATCGCTAGGAACATTTATGGGCTCGTCCAGAAAATGTTCGATGTTATCAGGCGTATGACTCGAAACCGTAACGGAGGGGTCCGGCTGGATATCCAGGCCCTCCTGGACCGTGGGTATAGGCAGGCTCTTCGTCATCGCATCACCAGTGGCGTTCGTCTCTCCGGGTTCATCTTCACTGGGTCAGACCTTCCGCGGCTCCTCTTTAGTGGAAAGTTGTCGCCCAAACCGTAGAGACGGGGCATGCCTCAAACGTTGGTGCTGTCTAAACCGACTGGGTCGTTTGAAGAGTCGACCACAATCATTACATAGTACCGTCGCACCCGGGTGAAGTACCCTCTCATGACGCAGTAAATCATCCTCCCGATTGAATGACCGTGCGCAGGTTGTACAAGTATACCGAGCATCGTTGTGGGTGGAGGCCTCGTGGCGTCGTAAATTATTTAGACGAGTAAACAGCTTCTGGCAAGATGTGCAAGTGAACATCTTGGTGGTTGACAGAGTGTCTGATGAAACGTCCAGGCCGCTTCCCTTTTATAGCACGCTAGCTGGTGATCTATTTTTAGCACACTCAGTTCAGCTATCCCCAAGTCGAGGGCCGAGCCTTGACATCTTCGGTAACATCCGTGTCTCTTCGGTCACCTCCGTACCGTCAACGATCAACATGTAGACATATAGAGTATTACGGCATGTTATGGTATTCATCAGTGCATGAGTGACGCATTCAGCCGATGGGAGTGGTCGGTCAGCTTGGTAACGAAAAACGTAACATTGGTCACACTCTCCACTGTCCACTTGGTGTTAGGGCGTTGTTGTTGGGCCCATTCCAAGGGATCCACGGTGTCCAGTTTCTCCAGCATCGTCTCTAGCGACACTCGGTTAATGATGGTAAACGGTTGGTCAAATAACCGGATGTTACTGCTCGGGTAAAAATATCGGACTTGGACTGTCTCTTTATGCTGCAGCACATAACCAAACACCAGATTCAATTTGAAGGCCGTAGTTTGATCTTTGAAGATGGCTTCTACGTAGCTACGTAGACTGGTGAGGTCGGTCAGTCGGAAATTGTAGATATCTTGAATAGGGCGATGACGGTAGAAACAGTGCCGGATCATGGGCCAATGGCACCGATAAATGTCACTCACTGGATGGTCTTCGTGTAACAGATCGCTGGGAACATTTATGGCTTCGTCCACGAAGTGTACTTTACCCTCCACGTCGTACAAAATCTGGCCCAAGGTCTTGTCGTCGGAATTTGACTGTTGAATTAGGGCGACATCATCGGCCCTCGTGCGATGGGTGGGAGTTCCCCCTGTTTCGATATTGATGCCTACGGGCTCTTCTATCTGCAAACGTGGCTGCGGAACAGGATGTCGTGTGCGTTGGTGTCGCAGCAACTGACTGGTCAGTTTGAAAAGCCAACCACATTCTTCGCATGGACGCTTGGGTACTTCATGGCGTGCACGTGTGTGGCGCTGTAAATGATCCGGGCGCTGAAACGACAGCGTACATATCGTACAGTTATACCGGGCGGTTCCTTCGTGCTTGGTAGCCTCATGGCGGCGCAAGTCATGCAGACGAGTGAATGATTTCAGGCACGTAGTACAAGTGAACATCTTGGTGGTTGACAGAGTGTCTGATGAAACGACCAGACCGCTTCCCTTTTATAGCACGCTAGCTGATATCATGTTCGGGCACTTCCGTGTCTCTTCGGATGTAAAAGTCCCCGGATGTAAAAGTGCCCGAATGTTTACGAATGTTCCACCATTCCGGACTTCTATCAGGTCCATGTCCAGAAGCTCTCATACGCCGTCATTTTGGAGCCGCCATGTTGGATCCGTCATTTTGGAACCGCCATCTTGGATATGTCCCATAATGTACCGGGTCAAAATACTCGCTTCTGATTGGACGAGAGCTCTGTGACGGATTTTAAATACTCGCTTCTGTTTGGTGTACGTCGCTAAAGGTCACCGGAACTGACCTTTGACCCCGGCGCGCGCAGTGTAAAGGTTTCCACCGCGGGC